>PVKM010025730.1:0-19751 GCA_004027735.1 Carollia perspicillata | reverse complement strand
TCCTATGTGAGCGTATGCAACCGCGGTGCCTTTGTTACAAGTGAGAGGCTGCCCCTGAAGCTTCGCTAGTAACAGAACTACAGATTTCACCCAGATTTCGCTGATTGTTCCAGTCCTGTCTTCTTACTGTCCTGGGATCCAACATAGGGTACTATGTTAAATTTAACCCGCATTTTCCTTTTTTAAAACCTAGCACTACTTGTGTCTTCTTTTGGAGACGACATTTAAAAATAAAGACACAGATGTCTTCTGAGAGGAAAGGGGGCTGATTGTGGGGCTGAAAAGGCTCCTAGGAAGACAACAGTCATCAGAGACGTTGAAAATAAACTTAGGGGAAGAACGGACCTCCACTAACTGGAGGAACCGGGTTTAACCTTTAGAAAGAAATTGCTGTCCAACCTGAGAGGACACGGAAAGACGTCAGCCTCCGGGGAAGATTTAGAGCTCCGGAAATGCTAGCGCACCACTGAACTGCTGAAAGGGAGGTAAATGTGGAAGAGAGATCTCGTGCCCATCCCGGGAGCGACCGAATAGGCGGGAAGAAGGACGGAGAAAGAAACTTCTATTTCTATTCCGAGCTCAGTGTGCTTCTACTCCAAGAATTTCACCCATAAACACTTAGAGATGAGACGAGGAAGTAAGTTAAACTATAGTGGTGAAATTAATTCAATTTATCTCTAAATGAAATCTATTTCAAATCCCATATTATGGATCCTAAAACTTTTTTCTCAAGTTAATGTTTCATAGCAAACTACGTATTTTCATCACAATAGGCTATTTTTTACTTTACTAAGATTAAGAAAAGTCGAGATGAAAAGCCCAGGAAGAAAATGATTTGTTTCTACTGCTAATTGAAGGGGAAAACATAAGCTGGAACTGCCCGGCAGAATTCATGTTCTCCTTAACGTTCAGAACCATGACATTGGAGTAAAATCAGTCAACACGATTGTGCTTACACATTTGTTTGTTTGGCTGCATTTTTGTAGTGTTAAATGCATAGAAAAAGGTACACAAACCATAAATGTCCAGCTGAATGAATTACCAGAGTAAGCACCTTTGTAACCAAAACCAGGACCAGAAACAGAAATCGACCACGTTCCAAAAGCCTCATTTGTGCCATTTCCCAGTCAATAACCTCATCTTTCCCCAAAGTAATTTTGACTTCTATATGATATTAATTTGGAATTGATTTAATTAGAAGCATTCAAAATGTGCCTTAGTTATATGCCTGGCTTCTTTCTTTAGGCAATATAATTACAATATATAATTGTGCTGTTGCATATAGCCAAAATGAATTTATTTGCAATATTCTACAGCATTAATATCTCACAAATATTCTGCTACTTATTTTCCATTCTTCTAGTATGAATATCTGGATGGTTCCCATTTTCAGCTATTAATGCAATATTGCTATGAATATTCCACACATGTTTTGGTTTTACTTGTGTATGCCTTTCTGTTAGTGTCAATAGATTCATGCTGGTGGGATTTTCTGGCTTTCGTAAAATTTTTACTATTATTATTTTTTTACACTGTGACTATGTTCAGCTTAGTACAAAATCCCAAACACTGTTCAGGATAAAATGTGCCCATTCGCTGCCCCACAAGCAGTGTGCCCAGATGCCTCTTGCTCCCTACGCACACTATCCCTGGTGGTGTGAGTCTGTACAAGTTTCTATTCCCGTGCTGGGGCAGACAGGTCATTTTGCTTTGAACATACCTTTGCATGACGAGTAATGATGGTAAGCAAGTTTTCACAGGTTTAGTGACCAACTGTACATGTTTTTGGTGAAATACTGCATAATAAGTTCTTTAAATATCTTCTGCTATATCAGGGCTCTCTTTTCTATTTTTTTAGCAATTTCTATTGATTTAGTAAATTTTATCACATTTTTCCTTTAAGTTAGATTTTTCTGTTGTCTTTATAGAAACTTTTGTGATCCCAAGGTCATGAATATACTTGTTGAAATAGTTTAATATTCTTGTGGCACTACCACATTGTCCTAATTTAATACAGATTCCCAACATTTTGTTATTTACCACAGCACTTTTTAAATTCACAATTTTTCTTTAGTGGTGTCCTAATTATTACATCTTTGCATGTCCACACAAATTTAGCTGTGCTCTATCAGTTACCACTTAAGAGACCTGCTGGTATTCTGATTGCATTATATTGCATGTATGAATCAATTAGGAAAGAATTATAATAATATTGACTCTTTATATCCTATGTATGATGTCCCTTGCCATTTAGATTGTTTTAAAAATGTTTCTTAGTAACATGTTATTGTATTTAATATAGATTTATTCACTTTAATAATAGATATTTCATTATCAAAGACATTTAAGGTGACTCGATTGATGTTGAGAATATGTCCCATGATGGTGTTCTTATCGGGAAGGCTCATTACTGCAAAATATATATATATGTATATATATGTGTGTGTATATATGTGTATATATATATATAGGTTAGGAACCAATATAGAGCTTATAATTTGGTCAAATTTTATTTGCTGACTATGAAAAATGGAAAAAGAAAGTTTTCTGAAACCACCCCGATTTGGGGGACCGAGAGTAAGTTATGTGGATGAATCCCTGTGGAAAGATTCCTTATCTGCGGCCCGCAGGCCCTCAGCTCTCCACCCCAGGGCCTCCCTCATTCTGAAGTGGAATGAGCTGCATTCTCAGCACAGCAGGGAGCATCTGAAATCACCACTCCTTTGTGCTGGGCCTCAGTAGATGAGGGAGGAATCAGTTTTTACATAATTTTAGCTCTTTTCATTCAGCTGATTGTTCCTCACTTAACTAGTAATGTTTATCTGTGTTTTGTGAAATTAGAGATTTCCCTTCTGGTTAAAATTATCTAGAGGACATTGACAATATATATCTGTAGATCATGTCAAAATAAATTCAATAAAGAAATAGTTATAATTCAGTAGGAGTTGCAACAGCAGAAAATAATTAAGAAATTACAAACAAAAACAACACACACTTCTTTTTTTTAAGGATTTTTTTATTTATTTATCTTTAGAGGGGAAGGGAAGGAGAGAGGGAAAGAAATATCAATGTATGGTTGCCTCATGTGCATCCCCTGCTGGGAACTAGCCCACAACCCAGGCATGTGCCCTGACTGGGATTTGAACCACGATCCTTTGGTTCATAGGCCTGGGCTCAATCTACTGAGCTACACCAGCCAGGGCCAACATACCCTTCTTAATCAGCCAGTGTTGAGGATCTCACGTACCTAGTCCTCAGAAATTATATGCATGTCTGAGATTAAAAACTAAGGACCATTAATTTTTTAAAAGTTATTCTAGAAGTCCCTTTTGGGATTATTTATAAAATCAGACTTCACAGTATTATTAGTAGTTTCCTGTAGTTAAGGAACTATTACAAACACAGTCAACAACTTGCAGACGAGACTGCTAACCCTATCAGGGACTAGTATCTATCAATCACTGCATGCTTCTCCGAAGGCTAGACACTGCAATCTCTAACCATATGGCTAATTCTGAGGGCCTGCGTGTGATTTACACAGTGAACATAAATTAAAAAATTCAAAGTTAAGAGTATATAAATGCAATGTTCAAATTCATGGGGAATACATTAATCTTTAATATTTCTAAACAAATGACTAATTGACATTTAATTTATAACAAGCACCTTGTTGAACTGTCAGGGATGTATATATGTATACACATATACGTATAGATTCCTAAACTGCAATAACAGAAAGGAGAGAATCTGTACAGGTAGCAAGTACAAACATTTGGAAAATGTGAACTTGGCACATGGAAGAAAGAATAAGAAAACATTCTTGATGAGGGGGGTTGACACCCAGCCAGGTGAACCTCAGCGTGGTTTGGAAGCAGTGAGGCAAGGTTGGTTGAATGAGGGCATCAGGTATTCTGTTAAAATTCTGGGTTCTTTCTAATGTCCCCAGTAACCATAATAAATTCTAAGTTAAGGAAGTGCCATGAATGAGGTTATGTTATAAAATACAAGATTATTAGTCTTCTTTTCCCCCAAGTAATCTCCCTGAATTCTTTTGTTTATGGAAGTAGAATGGATATACCAAAAAAGTGGACATATTAATGCATTCAATTTGATTCAGTTCCATAGCAGCTGTACCAGTTTGCATTCCCATCAACAGTGTATATAAGGGTTCCAACTTCTGCACACCAGTCTAGGGTGCTTTGCTATGGCACCCCGAACCGATTAGGGCAAGCATGATCTATACAATTTTGGACAAATTATTTAACCTTTCTGTGCCTCATTTTCCCCATCTTAAAAAGGGCTAATAATAATATCGATTTATACGGTCATTGTGGAGAATAAATTATCCATCAATATTCATAAATGTGAGTCCCTCTTCTTTGTTTTTCATGGTCAGTCTGCTTCTTTCAAGAAACCTTCTGAGAACACCTCAGCTCACACTGAGCTCCCTTTCACTGGCAGTAGTATGCATTTATGTAAAATATACTGCACCTGGCATTTTAGCTCAATTCTCCATTTGATTGGTATAGCATTGCTAATGAAGGCAGAGACTTAATAAGGTATGCACTGCATACCCCATGTGTGTGTATTTCTTTGGCTTACTATGTAAAAGATCTCAGCATTTAGTTGCTTTTCTTGGATAAAATCAAACAGCTAAGACTCTATTAAGGCCAAGTTTACACTGGAAAAGTCACTGAGTCCTCAACAGAAAGGTACACAGCAGGGTAACATAGTGATGAGTTCAGTGTGCCGACAATGCACCAAATGGGAAAATTAATCCTCTTCGGCCTTCCAGTTTGCCAATTCATTAGTGAATGGAGAGCAGTGCTAGTAAATCACATAGTGCGAGGTATCAAGTGTCAGTGCTACATTATTAATCAATGAGCCAATTCTTTGACTTCAGTACTTATATTCGAATTGAATGCAAATATAAAAATAAATTATGTGTATAATAATGAAGAATGTACAGTCAGTTAATATTTGACAAAGGGGGCAACACCATAAAATGGAGTAAAAATAGTCTCTTCAACAAATGGTGTTGGGAGAACTGGACAGCTATGTGCAAAAAAAATGAAACTCAAGCACCAACTTACACCATACACAAAAATAAATTCAAGGTGGATAAAAGACTTAAATATAAGCCATGACACCATTAAAATCCTAGAGGAGAACATAGGCAGGAAAATCTCAGATATTTCATGCAGCAACATTTTTACTGATATGTCCCCCAGAGCAAAGGATATAAAGGAAAGAATAAACAAATGGGATCTCATCAAAATAAAATGCTTCTGCACAGCTAGAGAAAACAGCATTAAAATAAAAAGAGAACCAACTGTGTGGGAAAACATATTTGCCAATGATACCTCAGACAAGGGTTTAATCTCCAAAATATACAAAGGACTTACACGAGTCCACTCTAAGAAGACAAGCAACCCAATTAAAAAATGGACAAAGGACTTGGACAGACATTTCTCCAAGGAGGACACACAGAGGATTCAGAGACACATGAAAAGATGCTCAATATTGCTAGCCATCAGAGAAATGCAAATTAAAACCACAATGAGATACCACTTTACACTGGTCAGAATGGCCATCATAAACAAAGCAACAAACAACGAGTGTTGGAGAGGTTGTGGAGAAAAGGGGACCCTAGTTCACTGCTGGTGGGATTGCAGACTGGTACAACCATTATGGAAAACAGTATGGAATTTTCTAAGAAAACTAAAAATGGATCTGCCTTTTGACCCAGCAATTCCACTGCTAGGATTATATCCTAAGACCCTGAATTACCAATCCAAAAGAACCTATGCATCCCAATGTTCATAGCAGCACAATTTACTATAGCCAAGTACTGGAAGCAACCTAGATGCCCATCAGTCAATGAATGGATAAAAAAAACTATGGTACATATACACAATGGAATTCTATGTAGCAGAAAGAAAGAAGGAGCTTCTACCCTTTGCAACAGCATGGATGGAACTGAAAAGCATTATGCTAAGTGAAATAAGCCAGGTGGTAAAAGACAAATACCATATGATCTCACCTTTAACAGGAACCTAAGCAACTAAACAAACAGCAAGCAAAATATAGCCAAAGACATTGAAACAGAAAATGGGATGACAGTAACCAGAGGGGAGAGGGGAGGGAATTTCAGGGGAAAAAGGGAAGGGATTACAGGAACAAGTATAAAGGACACATGGACAAAAACTAAGGGGGGTAGAAATGGGAGGGAGGTGGGGAGCACTGGGGGGTGGACTGGGATGGGAGTAAAAGACAGAGAACTGTACTTGAACAATTAAAATAAAAAAAAATGTATTAAAAAAGGGCATTTTTACTTTGCCTAGGAATTAATGACTATTTTAAGGTAAGAGCTATTTATTAGAGCACCAATTTCTTGTTTTAATTCTCTCTTCCATTTTGGTTAAAACGTTCTTGATATATTAAAGGAGTCAATAGTTGCCCAGTGTACCAGCTTATTAATACTGTTAATAAACTATATCTTCAACCCCTAAAAAAAAGAATGTAGTTTCTGTGGATACCAATTAAACTTATGTAAGATTATAGAAAATATAGTATCTTACCATCAAATAAAAAGTAACCTTCTAATGTGTATCCTCATTATTCACGTGTGACATCCATTACCCTACAAGATAGCAGTTTTTCCTCATTAGATCATTATCTTACATACATATTGTTACATAAATAAAATGACATTACTTCAAAGGGTAGGTATCACAATCACATACATTGACATTTTTGTTCTTAAATTAGATATAAATCATTTAGTAATGCTATGAATTAAATGGGCACTTAAATTGAAAGAAGAAAGAAATAACCTTTTGTTAAACTGCAGAATAATTGTTTCATTCTCTGGCAGTTTAAAAAAACCTATATAAATGTTTAAACCACAATCAACCATAGTTTAATATCACATTGAGTTCTTATTTGTATGTAAGATGTAATGCTTACCATTTGTGGTATATTTTCCCTGCCTGTGGTCTTACTGCAGGGAAAAAGGTGATCTAGATCTAAACATAATAACTCTTTTTATGTGAATATCCATACATTGCTCAGGTCATGAATGAAAATGTGTCACCATACATTGGTCTGAATAAAATTTCAAAGCCCTATTATGAAGCCCCAACCATTAATATCTTAATCTTTTGCCAACTCAATATAGTGGAGTATTTTTTTTTTAGATCAGAAAGAAATGACGTTGGGAGTGCCAGAAATGAAATTTCTGGGAACTACATTTTCATCTGGAGAAAGTGACTATTAAGTAGAGCTTTAGGACTTTCATCATGTGAAAATAAGTTTTACAGTAAGCAAGAGGCATGAAATGGCATGTCGGAGATGTTTCGTTCAGACCATAGGCAACTATGGGTGCAAGATGAATTTAAAACACCACCTTTCAACAGTTTACAGTCAAACCAAGGTAAGTTTAAATGTCCTTAAAGTTACTGAGAGTCATCTAACCATGAACTGACAAGTAATTTACATGAAAGCTCTGGGAAAAATCCATTGCTAAAACAGTCAGATTCTGCTTTATGGGGAAAAAATGCCCATAATCCCAGTGACCAGATTTAAAATGTCACATATGGCATGCCAACTTTCTATCATATATGTCACCAATTCTTCTAGAAAAGGAAAGAAATAACAATATATTAACACCATATCTTGCTATTTCAATCATTAAAGACATCCAATGTTTATTAAAAAGCCAATTTCTCATCCTTTTTTGTGATTTTTGAAGATCCTAATATAGAAACATTACTGTAACGAATCTCACTTCAATGAAACAGTAGGGAAATAAATTGTATTTTAAGAGATGCTGGCATAAATGGCTTCTTCCAATGTAAATTGCTATAGGTAAGAGCATTCATTTTTATAGCAAATCTTTGCAAGTATATGCTTAGGAGTAAAGCAAAATAACTGTGTAAATTGTGTTTTATAAGAAGAGATGTGGAATAAGGTACAAATGTATGTAATTTAATGGAAATACTATCACTAATGGTATAGATTGCCAATAGAGTTCTCTAGTCTCCAGAACCTGTGTTTACTGCCTTTTTCCTAAGTGACTTAATGGAGTTTTAAAGCCATGTCTTCAGTTACATTACTCTTCTCAAATGGAAAGTTTAATGTTAAGCTTCTCCCGATTCCATTTAGTGGAAAATCTCTTTTGCATAAGCCCACAGCTTTTCTTTATTAGATGTGTCTTTTGTGAAATTTCACTGTGAGAATTTCTCTGTACGTAGACTTGATGGAAGAAGTTTAAAAGATTAAAATGCAGGTTTTGACCTTAAGGTGTCTGCCTTATTTAGGTCCCTGACTGGAATTAAGCCCATTAAGGTGTCCCAGGCTTCTCGGGCTGTATAAGACTTAATTAAGGGAAGAGAGTGTACTATGACATAAAGGATTTCAAGAGGTGTGTCTTCAAAATAATACTCTCATACATTTTTACTTATCCAATAAATACCTGGTGCCTACTGTCTGTTAGGAATTAGGATTCTATAGACCCATGCTACAGGATTCCTAAGTTATTCATTTATAAACTATTTTGTATACCACGGTTTGAGAACTGTCACATACAGAAAGTACAACTTTGTTTTATACCAGAGGGAGGAAGACTAGAAGGGAAGGGAAGGGAAGGACGGGGAAAGGAAGGGAAAAGGAGAGAAGGCAAGGCAGGAGAAGAGAAGACAGGGAAGAGATGCGGCTTTGTCTGGCCAGATACTTACGCAGCAAAAAGGACTAGCACTTGTGAATTGTGAATTTTCACTTAAACTTTGGAAATGTGAAGTATATATTAAAAATTAAATATTAATTGCCCTGGCTGGTGTAGCTCAGTGGATTGAGCGCAGGCCTGCAAACAAAACGATCGCGGTTCGATTCCCACTCAGGGCACATGCCTGGGTTGCAGGCCAGTTCCCAGTGGGGGATGCATGAGAGGCAACCATACATTGATATTTCTCTCTGTCTCTCCTTCCCTTCCCCTCTAAAGATAAATAAAAAAAATCTTTAAAAAATTTTAAAAAATCTCACCTTAAAAAATTTTCTAAAAAAAAATAAAATATTAATCAATTTGGTCAGTTATCAGAAGTATGGGGACACAAAATAAGTCTGTCGAGGAGAAACTGTAGCGCAGAGCTAAAAGTGTCCATGTACTCTCACTCCATAAAAGCATTCCTTTCAGTGATGTTTGATGTGACAAATGATATAAACCAAGTAAGGCCACCATGTTCCTTCAGAGACTGGCAGACAGAGACGCAGAGCAAACTGTCATTAGATTAAAACCCACATGAAAGTTCTCCAAACCAGTGACCATGTCAAAAATTAAATAAACGGATTTTCGCAACCTGAACTAACACAGATGGAACATCTGGCATCTTGAGAATCTCCATGAATATCGCACATGAGCCACTCCAAATGCTAGGCAACAAGGTATTAAGGGTGGCCCAGGGAATGCCCAAGGGAAGGATATGGCAATTGTCTTTACAATACAGACATTTCGGTTGAGATATATGAAAGGAATCTAAAACATTTATACAGCAGACAGTCTTAGAAACCATTTTTTTTTCCTGGCCACCCTGCTCTTGACTTATTCCAAGGTTCTACTGAGACCAACAACATAAAAACGTGCTGGGAAACTGCGGGAGAGACACACATGTGTGGCGCAAGGACACTTCACATTGCATTTAAACTTTTTCCTGCCTTATGTTCAAGGGTTTCACGTGATTTAAAGGGGAGTTCGGAGTTATGTAATACTTGATCTGTCAAAAATAGAATGCACATAAGAAACAACAAAAATAAAATTAAAACGAGTAACACAGGACAGAGAGTGTAGGTGATGACATCCCTGTACATAAAGCCATAACGTGAGTGGTGAGGTCAGGCTCCTTAAGGAAGTCAATGACTAAAATTGTGCTTCCAGCTGGGAACTCAGTTGCTCTCTAAGCACTTTATGGGGCTACCTGGGCAGAGACAGAGGATGAGGCTGGGAGGGCCTACAACTATCAAGAGCAAGAGTGTTTGAAATGCCCTGGCTGTGACATGAGATAGATGCTCTCTCAAGGCAAGTCTCCCTTAATTACCAAGAGCAGCAAACTTCCAGATGACATTAGGCTCACTTCATGGAAAGGTGTTTCAC
Source organism: Carollia perspicillata (assembly GCA_004027735.1). Classification (NCBI taxonomy): domain Eukaryota; kingdom Metazoa; phylum Chordata; class Mammalia; order Chiroptera; family Phyllostomidae; genus Carollia; species Carollia perspicillata. The sequence goes on along the minus strand of PVKM010025730.1, from coordinate 9,604 downwards.
TGTCTTTTGTTTCACATTTGCTCAAACTTGAATTAAGTGCAATGTTTGCCTCAACAATATTTCTAGGAAGTTCTTCTCCAATACATTTTGCAGTCTCTCTTACCCAGGGTGCTTATTAATGTTAACCTCACCTTTTTCCATTTGCTCAGTGCTTTGTCTCTCCAGAAACGGAGACTTACATTCTGTTTGTTGAAACTGGTTAAACTGTTATTTTTGTTTAACAGCAGAATGCCAGTTGAAGCACTGGGTTTTGCCATATGTCACTTGCCTCAGATCCCTGCTCATATTATAACGGGGGAGAAGGGCTATATCCAACTTGTTATAAGGAGAATACAGTTCTTAGAAAGCCAATTACAAAAGAATCTACTACTAAGTAGAAACAGACTCATTAAATATCACTCTGTGGTGACCAATAAATATTTGTTGCATGACATTTGAGCTGCAGGGATACAGTTTTCTATATTAAATCAAGACTGGCTAAGCCTATACTTAACCAGGGTTGGCTGGAAATTAATTCTAAGTCAGTGTGGAGTACAGAGCCCCTGTCCCTCTCTTGCAAAGAAATTCGAATCTTAACAATTGTGAGGCAATTCGTCAGGACTTGAGCCAACTGTAGTCACCTTGGAATTGCTTGTGTTGGAAAATGTACAGTTTATTTGAAGGCACGGTTTGCTGTCTTCAGCATCCACTTCCAATCTCCCGGGATCTACCCCCTCAGCTCTTAAAATGTCTTTATGCAGCTTACTTCCTCGTTTTGAGAACCCACTCCTCCACATATTTGGGGTGATCATGTTCTTAGAACCCTTCTTGGGTACAGGACACAGGTGTCCACCCCTCTTGAAACCTACCAGCTCTCTATGCCTTGGGTCTCAAGAAATATAATCATCTAGTTCTGTTCTTTTCCGTCAAACACTCATCTTTCCACTTTGGGCAAACTATCTGCTATTGTGATGCCAGCTTTTGATATAATACAGGCCTAGAGATCCTCCTCTAGAAGAACAAAGCCCAGACTTGGACAGCTAGGCTGGACTCAAGGTAACATGCTTTCTTCAGATTCTACAAGTAGGGACAAAGGCCATCACTGTTCTGGCTGATTTTCCTGTTGCACAATTATCACCACCCTCTGATGACAGTAGTTGGGTTTTAGGCTTCAGTCTTCCTTCCCCTTCACTGCCCCTCATCCCCAACACAGCATCCTGTCCTGCCCCTCATCCCCAACACAGCATCCTGTTTGAGGTTCAAACATCCCCTCCCTCACCGGGACTGCTGTGGGAAATCCACTCATCGCTACTCATGTCCTGCCCCAACCCCTTCTTCACAGAGGAGGAGGATTTTAAAACACAGTCCTGATTATGCGCACAGCCCTGCCTGTCCTCATACTTCTTACAGAGAGGCTTTAAGAGGTCTCCCATTTCTCCAAGAACGAAGTCTGACATTTAGCCCAGAACATTCAGAGGGGCCAGCCCTTCTCCAACCCTCCATCATGTTCTATACCAAACAGCGCCTTGCCCTCCGTGGTCAGCAGCATGTCAGTCATCTCTGGTCCCCTGCCTGTGGTCCTATGCAGCCAGATCTCCTGTGGTTCCCCCCATAGCAGCCCTATGGATGCTCCTTTCCCTTCTCCCCAGGCCAGTTCCCACATCACCCGCTACCTCACACTTTTCCCTCAGATCTCAGCTCACTCAACACTGCATAGGACTTGCTCCTGATTGTCACAGGTGTCCTGTCCATTGAAACCAGTCCTCTGCAGACCACGTCAGCACCAATTTAAAAATTAGTTTTACGAGTTGGTTGATATCTGCCTTCTTACAGACTTAATCTCCATGAAAACAGGACTCTGTAATGTTTTGTTTATGTTATAGATACACTATAAAATACTGTTTCTGGAATTTTTTATGTGGTGAATAGATACTCGTTAAAGGAAAAATACAACTATGCAGAGTATCTTAGCTATGTGAGTGATTATTCTCAGTGACCATTGTATTATTTTCTTTTTGTGGGGCTGGAGCATAGAGCAGTCTGGAGTCAGTAAAAAGGGAAACAAGTGGTCACACATTATGGGAAAACCCGAAAGACTATCACAAAGATGGCTATCTCTCAGAATGCAGTAGATCAACCTAATTCTAAATATACTTTATCTCTATGTATTAAATATATTTTGGTAAAAATAAAAGCATAAATAAGACATTTTTGGCTTCTATAAAAGCAGCCATTAGTTAAGTCCTTTCCCACTATATAAGGGAAGAACCTATATTATTTAAGCTCCTAACTCCCATGTTAAATATTGAGAATAAATACACGAATGAAGAATCTGCTCTTGTTTTCCAGATAATGGTATTAGAAAACAGGAGTCTTGAAAGAGAATCTGACCCTATTTTGACTCATTTTAACTTAAAGCGACTGTGCACTAATAAAATTCAGAATCTGCCCTAGCTGGTGTGGCTCAGTGGATTAGGTTCTGACCTGTGAACTAAAGGGTCGCCAGTTTGATTCCCAGTCCAGGGCTCATGCCTGGGTTGCAGGCCAAGTCCCCAGGACAGGGCATGTCCCCAGTACAGAGGAAACCACACACTGATGTTTCTCTCCCTCTCTCCTTCCCTTCCCTTCCCCTCTCTCTAAAAAATAAATAAATAAAATATTTTTAAAAAATTCAGAATCTTACTCAAGCCTGAGCTATCTATATGGGTGTGAAACAGTTATACCATTCAAATTATACTCGGACACCATCACTTTAATTGCAAAAAAAAGTTGAGGACCACACAGCTGAGGCTCAGGGTGGTAAAAAGCCACTAATAAAGAAGTCATTTATGCTGCTATGTGCCACCCCAAAGGAGGTGGGTGCTGGGACCATGAACGTGTTCTGATATGGTAAACTGGGTGTGATTATGAGGGTTGATAATTGGTGATAAACCCTGCTCTGTTCAGAAAGTGACAGTAAATATTTCAATTTCCTTTAAGGAAGTGCACAATTGGTTTGATTCATATGGACAGCTATGGGTATGGACAATAACTGGTGTGGCATACTAGTTAGCTGTGCAAGGTCTCCAGGAGGACAACCCAGGTTGAAATAATGGCTCTTCCTCTAAACTGCCACCGAGAGCAATCTATGCATCCTTAATAATCCTCGATTTCTCCTCTATGAATGGGTTAAATCACATGTCCTATGTCACCTGGAGTTTACATAAGAAAGACAAATATTGAGTGCTCAGCGTAATGCTTGGCACAGAGTATATACTCAATAAATTGTAACTACTGTGTAGTATTCATAATCATACCACTGGTATAATTTGGTTAATCTATAAATCATTTTATAGCAGCAGAATAAACCTAATTTTAAAACAACACTTTTTCTGTTGTATCCATATAAGAACGATGGAGTTCACAGAAAAAAACTAAAACTAAATAAGATACTTAACTTGATATTAAATTGGCACTTCTTTAAAGAGTTTATCTATAAGCCTTACTCATTAATACATAATAGTTTCCAAAAATTGTGTTTAGAAAAATGAGTCATGTTTTTGGAAGTTATAAATATTTATGATAGAAAATATTGAAAGGTTGACCAAAACATAAAAATAATAGAAAATTATCCCTTATTGAACTTTATTTTAAATTCTGTGGATAAAATTCCTAGCTTGTTTGGATTAAATTATTTTTGAACATTACAATCTTCCACAGTTTTTATTTTTATTTTTTGTTTTTCAGTCCAACAAAGGAAAAGAACTTTAAACAAAAATTATTAATTTTATCATTTCATAAAATGTAAGAATGAAGGTTAAAAGAAAAAAGTTTTACACACTCATAGGAATATATATTTTTTAATATACCTCCCATTTTCAATTACTTCCTCAGTGTTTTTTTCCCCACACGTTGTAAGCTGCTCAGGGGGAGGGTTAGGAGTGTCTCAATTAGAAATTTACAATGATCAACACCAAATATGTGCTGAACAAAAAAACACGTAATGAATGGCTAATAAGTGAATTAATGAATTAATAAGCACATGATCTTTCCTTAGCTTATTTGATAGTTTATATTTATTTGACAAAATTTACTTCCAACTGCTGGACATGGTGGTGACTCGTGGTGGTGACTCATGGTGACTCCATGGTGACTCATGATGGAAGATGAGGTGACCCCAAAGCAGATTGAATGAGTCAGTCAAGTCTCATTTAATCTGATTCTACATTTCAAGACAGGATTTTCTAAATACAACTCATCAATCAGCACTATAATCACGTGGCAATTTAAAGTTCACTGCAAACTTCTGTGGTGAGGCAGTCAGGTTTGGTAATGTAAGCTGTGTTTTGAAACTGATTTGTAGCTGGCCATGAAACAATCTGAAGAAACCTTATGTATTGGAAAAAAACTATAGCCTCCTGGTTATAATGCTGGAAATATTATTAGGTCTGTAGTTTTGGTCCTAAAAACAATTTCCTGACTTTTGTTGAGCAGGGAAAGAAAAATATAAAAACTGGCTTGTCAACCTCCTCCATCTCCACATAAGCATTGGTTAATCAGCAAACATCGATCTGAGACTCCCAGGGTGATAGGGCTGTGCTACCTCAAACATTCTCTCTCTTTTTCATAGAAGTAATCTAAGCAAAAGAAGAAGACAGAAGTTCAAACTCCATTTTCAGCAAAGCTAGAAAACCTGTCTAGATTATTAGTAAGAGCTCGGGAAAGCAAGTAAGTTCATGCAGACCTCATCCTGTAGAAATGTAAGTGGGGGAACGTGGAGGCTGAAATTGGAACATAGTTCTGAAGGTATGGGTCACATCCCGAGAAGCAAACAGGATGAAAAATGAGGCAAAGTGGTAATGTCAGATAACCCTTCGACCTTCTGACTAGTCTTGGAGAAACAAAAAGTGTCAGAGGTAGCAAAAAAATATTATCACACTGCAATATTTGCAATAAGAAGCTTTGTGGCAACTAAGAAAAAAGATTTTAAGAAAAACAATGACCTTGTTATATTGCACTGACCATCCCCTATGATAGATATACATTAAAATAGCTACTCTCAAGACATCAAAATATGCTTTAAAAAAAAAGCACAGCACCTGGAAGTACATGCAATAAGCAAAGACAAGGGATGAGGAGAAAAATTTATTATCAGATGAAGACCACTGCCCTGGCTGGATCACTCAGTCGGTTAGTTGGTTGGAGTATCCTCCTGTACACCAAAATTTGTGGGTTCAATTCCTGGTCAAGGCATAAACATAGGCTGCAGGTTAGATTCCTGGTCAGGGCACATACAAATGGCAACTGACTGATGTTTGTCTGTTTGTCTCTCTCTTTCTTTCTCTCTGTCTAAAATCAATAAAAGCTTATCCTCAGGTGAGGATTAAAAATAATAAAAAATAAACAAGAACACTAATTAGAACAACATATAAATGTATTATTAGAATTAAGTAAAAGTCTGTCTTAAGAAAGAAAATCCCTAAGACAAAAATGGAAAAAGTAGGAAAGTCACAATGAGACTTTAAAAGGTAATGAAGCACAACCTAGCAGAACTCAGATCTTATGTGGAATGTAATGAACAAAACGAACCAACAACCAAATGAACCAACAACCAAATAGAGGCTCGTAGAGAGCAGGTTGACAACTGTTGGGGTGGGGGTCTGGTTGTGGGTGTAGAAAGAATGAGCAAAAAAGAAGAAAAAGCCCATGGGACAGTGATGCTACTGTGGTGACTGTGGGGTGGGGGAGGTGAAGGAGGGTAAAGGTGGGGTAAACGCTGATGGAAGGAGACTTGTGTTAGGGTGGTGAACACGCAATACCGTGAACAGATGACGTGTTGTAGGATCATGCACCTGAAACCTGTTAACCAGGGCCACCCTAATATATTCAATAAAAAGGAAACAAATAAAAACAAACTCACAGTCCTCTATCATATTACCTATTCTGGACCTACAGTTATATTAGTGCTTTTAGAAATTAGTTATATCACAAGAGCGAACACTTATTTCTCTCACCAACATTCAAATGTATAGCTTCTACATTACAAAATGGCAAGTGATCCTAAGAATTCTAATGTAACCTCTCTCGACTTGAGGAAAATAGACTAGTATCAGATGGTCCAATGTCAGGACTATGTATGTGCATAGCCTCTTTGGGCGTATCGTAAATTCTCAATACATCAAACAAAATCTGTATTAAATACAAATATATAAAGCATATCATAAACCAATTTTAATGAGTTTCATTTATAAAACTTCAGGGATTTATAGAACCACTTGCTTCTTTTAATGAGTTGGAAAAACTAAGATTTCACTGTATTCATGATAAAAATTAGGGGCAAACCAATCAGATAAGGACAGAAGTGGAGGTCTTCTTGAGTTTGTCTCTCAGATATGTGCCATCTAATTCCAACAGACTTAAGGGTCATTTGAACTCAAGTCAAGATGAAAAGTAGAATTTATCAAGCACTGGCCTTCTCATTCGAAGTGCAGGGACCTATCAATGTCTGTCTCTTGGCTACCCTCTTTGTAATAAACGTGGGCTTGATGTATAATGACAACCAGCTGAGTGGTTTAAGGTACAGATGCCTTCTTTTCTTCTTATTCCAGCTAAGATCGGTCTTGCCCTTCATAATCTCTCACAGCTGCCAAAAATTCATTTTATCTTTGCATGAGGTGCGGTCTCCATGAAGGACGATTAGGGTAGCAGAGGGCAGACGTCCAGTGTCAGATGTGCTACTAAAAAGAAGTACTAAGTAAAGAAAGTGTCTACCAAGAGGTGGTAAGAAGTCATTTTAGAGTTCTTGGAACTTATAAATGTGCTTTGTTCTTCCATATTTCCTTTGCCATTATTGTTAAGATAATTTTGGAAGAAAAAAGAAAAGGAGTATTTATATGAGAACTCACCAGCTACGGTGAGTGAAGAGAGACGAGCTCGGGCTTGCTTCAAAATTTTGCCAGTCGAGAAGCTGATGTCTGCAGGTCACAGCTATAACACTGCTGTCTCTGAATGAGAACAGTGCTGGTAACTTCAACATGCGGTCATTTCGGAAGAATCTCTGGTTCAACTCATAACACATACATTAAAGAAAGCAATAACAACCTTTTTTATTAAATAAAAAACTAAAGTATATGTGTAAATATAGTCTTTAGTGTGTGTGTATATATATGTATATATAGATATCCAATTATCCATAAGAGTATGAATACATATGTAGATATTGCCACTTCATTCATTCATTTATTCTTTCATTCATTCAGTATATTCCATTCCATCTATTCATTAATATTTATCGAATGCTTACTATGTATCAGATCTATGAAAACAGAATTTATGGGGAGAGGACCAGGATAATATTCTAAAGTTAAATTCTAGTTGATTATGATTTGTGGACAGATTTAAAAGCAATATTCCTGAAAGCATGGCCCAAGCTTTAATCAGGTTAAATATAATTCACGTTTATAATGGGACTGAAGAAAAATGAGACTACATCCCATAGGATCTAAAACTGGCCGGGAGGCCCTGAAAACACTCACTTCACAGTCTGCCTGGATCTTTTCCCACTGGTGTCTCACAGCCACATCAATCCCAATATATTCATAACGGAATTATTTATTTGTTTAGGCTAAAACTTTCTGCTATGTCCCATATCAAGGAAAATCAGCCAATAATTATAGGTGAATCACTGATTATTAGGTGACTGATTTTCACAGGTGAAGGGAGAGCTTCCACGGGAATCTCATTCATTCCCACGGCGGTGGCTCCAGAACGCGAGGTCAAAGCTAGAATTCCACAGCCTTGCTGCCCTCTCCTTCTAACCCCGTTCACTTTTTATTTTCCATAAAGTCACCACAACTTCAGATACACTGAAAGAAAAGCCCTTCTTTACCATATATAAATGGAGGAAAATACGTGGACTGTGTTTGCTGTGTCGAAACAGTCGTCTACACAATCGCGTCTGTTCCCAGACATTCCAATACGACCAAAGTGTAACCCCACATAACTCAAGTTACAAATTGTTTTAAGGTTTTTAGAAACAAAATCTATGTTGCAGGAAAGCTTGCTGTGTAGAGAACCATGATTTTTTTTATTGGAATTTTGGTATAAAGTTTACTGTCTTTTGGGGGAATATCTTAGGAAACAGAAAGTGAGATATTTGATACAGGAGAAATATACTGGCTATCTTTACTATTGTACTTGTAATAATGATGGCTATTGAATTAAAATACTGTGGAATGTTTCACATTTTCCCATGTCTTACCAACTTGTTTAATCAACACAATCTTCTGCATTTCTCTAGGCCAAATGAGTATTTATTCCAAAAAGAACTCTGCGCTTTCATGTATGTGAATGTAACTTTGAGTATGCCACAACAACTCACTCTTACTAAAGTATAAGCAAAGAACATGTCTGCTCAGTGGGGGTAAAATCAGTTCTTACTGACGCCCCTGAAATTGGATGCCCGACCTGACACTATGCGGTGGAGTACAGACAGAAAGCACACAGGTTTGGTAGGTAGACAAAACTGAATTTAATTCATCTTTTGGTTATTCATGTTCTTTGTAGTCTACCACATTATCCTTATGTTTTCTGAGCTCACTCGGTGTATGAATGTAAAATCACTAGTATTTTAAAGGTACCTTTGTTATAGTGATTATTAGATAAGCTTTCTTATTTTTTGCAGAATAATATGTCCCCCATTAATAATCACCTAAATTAATATATTTGTGTTCCATAAAATAAAGTTAATGTTTATACTCAACATTGTATATGGCACTGCTTTGATTATAAAACAAATTTACTTTCAATAGTTATTATTATATATTAAACATTGTTTTCATTTGTCCTACTCAATAATATGGAATTTATGTAATATTTATTATATATGTAATTGAAATAAAAATAAAATAATATACTCAATACTTGCCTAATGATTGGAAAACTATATTTCCTCAATCATACTACTTTGATTTCTCTACGATACCTCATCTTAAAATAAACTGATATCTTAGTGAGGTAAGAGAATTGAGTATAGTTCAAAGTGAATGTTTTGTGAGAAGCTTGTATTAATAAGATCATGTTTCTCCAAATATTTACTTGAAACTTCTCTCAAATCTTAATGTATCACACATTTATCAGTTAACTAAGTTTAATTCTCTATACTTTATACCCTGACACTTCATATCATATGAACACTGTTTTATTTAATTTTCAAGTAATTTGACTAAATTTTGAGAGGAGTTCAGGTCGTCAAAATATTTGCAATCAACTTGTGATTCCAACAGTCAAAGGGGAAAAAATGTAAAACTATTAAATGTAATCATTAATTTTAGGACTTTGAGTAATTTAACATCATAATTATCCATTAATATAGTGCTTGCTGCAAGTAAAATGAAATTATATCACACCTATGATGAACAAGAAGGACAATTCGCCACCTCACATGACAAGGATCCCCCCCAGCGGCTGAGCTGGGACGGCTCGTTCAGCAATTTAACATCATCAAGGACGTTCCTCTGAATCTGCTCACTCTGCCCATCTGAGTGCATGCCCTCAGCCTCAGGCTGGTGACCCGCATCTCGGGGTCACTGTCATCATCCCAGGAGTGACAAACGCAAAGCCCTCCACCTCATGCAAAAGGACTCTA
>PVKM010025729.1:0-19771 GCA_004027735.1 Carollia perspicillata | reverse complement strand
TCCTCGGCTTGTTTAAAGTGATTTGCATTCCACTCACAGTCCCTAGGGTGAACAATCACTGCACAAAGAAATCCCCAATCTTGTTTTCAGGCAGCCTTCCCAGCTGAATGCCTTGCGTGAAAGGCAGGGGATCAGAAGCTGCCTTAGAGCGTATTGTGTGCTATTGCTGGGCTTTTCTAGGCAGGTCTGTTTTTCCAAGTGGAATTTCAGGTTGTTTCCAAATCTGGTGTCGAGAGCTCTGGTCTCTAGAATGAGGTGAATAAAAAAAATTTTTAGGATGTGTATGTTTATTTTGCCTCTTAAAAATACAGAAGAAATTTAGCTATATCAGTAAATAAAACACCATTCGATACTGGTGCCCTTACATAATATTTACTATTAACACTTCATATGTGTATTTACAAACTAAAAATACATACATGAAGGGTATGGGCTCATGAATTTTACAGATAGGGCCATGTTTCCCATATATTTGGCGTTCACTTGTTTAGAGCACCAGAGAACATTTACCTGACAACTGGCAGAGGTACTGAGAGATCTGCAATTCTAATTTCTTTCCTTGTCTTCCTTGTTCCCAAAATTATGAATGATTCAGCTCTGTGTATAACACTCAGCAAAACACTCATGCTGTAGAAAACTTACTCTACCCTCACGGGGAAATGGCTCAGGGGTCACCTCATTCTTGCATCTTTGGAACCCTATACTCAGCTCCATATGGCCAAGCAAACTACTTAGTCTCCTCTTAGGGGTTAGGAGATAGGTATTTGGCATCACCCATATACTTACACTTATAATTACTCTAGATTTGTAAACATGCTTTGAATTTATACCTTTTTATTGTCAGGGAGGAAAACTTTTTCTCTATACTCTAAGATTCAGTTATGGGGGCCTGCAAACCTAACTGGCATGAAAGCAGATTAACAGAAGGGGAAAGGAACAAATGTATAAATATTTTTGTATGCATGGGAGTTCAAAGAAAAGGAGTAAAACTCAAAGAAGTAGTTAGACTCAGGCGCTTATATACTTCTTCACAAACGAGGGAGGGTTTGGGCTCCAAGGAAGAAAAACTGTGGGGAAACCACTCAGATATTTATGGGGAAATCACTAGGAAATATAGGGGGAACTAATGGCAAATAAAGGTTATTTTAGTAAACTGTGTGTGTACCGTCTCATCTTGGTGCTGGGTCTTTGTCTCTGGTGATAAAGGTCATTCTCCTTGTCCTGGTTTAAGGACAGGGGAAAAATCTGTCACTTTGATGGGGGGAATTTGTCTCACTTTTAGGCAGAAAGGGCAGAGATCTCCTCCCACTTGTGTTCTTTCTTAATTCTTTTCAGCTCAAAATAATCCTTGTGCCAAGATGGCATATTTGGGGGTGGCATTTCCAGATCCCATTTACTATCAACATCTACAGTGAATCAGTGTCTTTAGTAAACCTCTGTGACAGGCATTCTGTTTGGATGGGATGATCCCCCATCCTTCCCGAACCCCTTCTCCCTTGCCTTCTTTCACAAAGGGGTGGTAAAAGCTAAATTACTCTTTTTCGGGATTCCTTCCTAGCCAGGATGATTAAATGCTGTGCATTATGGCCAATAAGACATACTAGAAATGTTCTTCGGCTTTCTTCATAGGAGAGACAATAATGACTTGCCATCGTTGGTCTGTTACTGTCGACATGGCTGTACCATCAGAGGCTGCGGCAGACAGTCATCCTTGTAACGATGAGATGCTAAGCCTGAGGAAGGTGCCCAGAGAATTGCACAGGCAACTTGTCATCGAGCTTCTGGACCGACATCAAGCAGCTTCTTTTATCCAGAATTGTTATGAGAAAGAGATACCCCTCTGTGAGCTGGATTTCTCAATTACTTGAAGCCGAATGCATTTCTTAACCACCAGGCCTCCCGCTGAACAAGACAGCAATAGCTTGCTTCGGTTCCGCCCTGCGTTTCCTCCTCATCATTTCCCATGGTCAGATCAGCTTGTGTTAAATATTGTATGTCAGCCACTCAGGTGTCTTTGCTCACTTCTGTTAATTAGGTTTTTTTCTTCTGTGGGAGTTTAGCAGGTCTTTCAGAAAGGAGTTATACACAGGCACCTTTTGAGCTTTGTATGTCTGAAACTGTCTTTGTTTTGCTCTCACATTAAGTTGACTGGACATAGAATCCTGGATTTGAGCTCATGTCCTCTCGGAACTTTGAAGCGATTACCCACTATTTCTAGCTTTTATCATTGGCAATGATGAGTGTGACCAGGGCGCTCTGTTGAACACCTGTGGGAAGTGCCGTCTATGTTTCCATCTTAGAAGATTAGCTCCTCAGGACTGCAGTGTGAGCTGTTCTCCCTGGGGATGTGAAATTACAGGGGTTCTGAGTTGGACCCCAGTTTGATTTTTAATACTTCCTTGGTACATGTTTGTTTGTTTTCTTTCTGAAAGTCTTCACAAATTTTCTCTGTATTCTTAGGCCCTGAACTATCTGTAGGATACGTCTACACGTTGATCTTTTCACCTCAGACCTCAGTCGTGTGGTGGGCCTTACACCTCGCTCTCCCTCTTCTTACTTTCCTCTCCCTCCTCCTTCTCTCCTCTTCTTCTTTTTAAATGTAATTTCCTCCCTCTCATTTCCCCTGCTCTCTCTGGAATGCTTGTGGGAACATCTGAATGCATTCTCCAGCCCTAATTTTCCAGATACTTTTTGCCTCTTTCTTTCTCGAACTAAGTTCTCAGAGATCAGTTTAGCTCTGTTGGCCCTCTCACTAGATCAGCCTGCCCATCTACTGAATGTTTTATTTTAGGAATGAATCGTAGTTTTGATTTCTGCGATCTCTACTTGTTCTTTGAATAGTCACTTCGTCTTCTTTTCTCTGTTAACTGTTCCTTTTAATCAGTTTTCTCTTGACTTGGGTGCCTCTATTTCATAGTTTTTCTTAAGTGTTTCAATTTGTTCCTATTTGTAATATTTGAAAACTTATTTCTCTAGACCCATGTATCACCCACCATAGCATCATCAGTACCTTTTCTTCAGTTCACATCATATTGGTTCCTTTATGTTCAGCGGAATGAGGGAAAAAAATCAATTGTGGTTCTTTGGTGGGGTGAGTTGGTATGTAGGTTCCAGCTGGTATGGATAGCAGCTACACTGGGGTCCTGGTCAGGGGTGCTTTGAAAGATAATAGTGAGGACAAATGTTCCTAATGAGTGGAACTTTGGATGGTGTGCTTCGGCGTTATTTTGTGTGAAAAGAGATATACCTGGAAGTTAGAACATGTACAAGTACATGGATGGTAGCAAATAACTTGGCTAAGTGGACACGAACCTGGAAGATTTGGATAGAAGCATATGGGTAAGTATATGCATGTGGGCACCAAGTGTGGAAATATTTGTATCACATGTAATGCACTTGAAAAACATCCACCAAGGAAAAGGCATTAAACAATCAGATATATCAAAAACTCATTCAGTTGATATCAGCCAGTCTCTTCCTCATCTAGACTGATGCTACCACAATGGGCAAATGAATGAGTAGCCATGACGACAAGGCTAGAGGCTATGCATGAACCCAACTGCACAGACTCTCACTTACCAAGACTGATTCAGCCACTGTTGCTACCAAAGGCTCGATCATTCAGCAGAAGAAACTAATACTGAGCTCCTCCATATGGCATCATCCTTCAAAGAGAACAATCAGTGATTTGGTAGCCAGTTAATTACATTAAACCCCCTTTGCTATGCAAGAAACAGCTATTTTTTGTTTCTTTGACAGGAAGAGATAAATATTTCAAGTGTTGATTTCCTTTTTTTGTCTGTAGGGCTTCAGTCAGCCCCATTATCTGAGGGTTTATGAAATTGTTTGCTCTACTCATGCGGCATCCTCATACATTGTGTTAGACCAAAAGACCATTTAACAGCAAAGAGAATGTGGCAGTAAGTGCATGACCAATGGGTCTATCCACTGGGCAGGTCACATTCTGCACCACCTAGAAAGCTGGCGACGCAGGTGAAATACCAGCCCAGAGTCCACACCTTGCCATGATGGAATGCCATTCTCCAAGGCTATACTTTAACCAATGCTTCTCAGTCAGGGGCAGTTTGGGAGGACATTTGGCAAAGTCTAGACATTTTTGGTTGTCACCACTTGGGAGGCTGGTTCTGGCATCTAGTGAGTGGAAACCAGGAATACTGCTAAACATTTTGCATTACTCAGGATATCCCCCACGACAAAGAATTATTCAGTGCAAAACATCAATAGTACCACGGTTGAGAAATCTTGCCTTAAACTGATGAACTTTGGAGGGTACCACTGCCCTATAGGTAAAATACATTGGCCTGGGACCCATGAGTTAGAAGCAGAATAGCCCACTTGACCATCACTGCCATCTCTTTTCTCCAACATGCTGAAATCTCGAGAACACTCCCTAATAAATCTCTTGCATATAATCTCTACCTCAGTCTGTTTCCTGGGGAACACCATCTGTGACAGATTATAAATTGAGCCAAGGCAGTAACAGTAGCAATGGAGCCTGCATTGAAATTTTAGAATATTTTAAGAAAAAATAGAGTTCATTATCAACTGGATATAAAAAGAAGAGAAGATGGAAGACTTAATTATAACTCCCAGGTTTACTTGGGCAACTGAGTAGTCAATGGTGCATTCATCAAGATAAGGAATAGAAATAGAAGTAAAGTTTGAGAGAGAAAATGACTAATTTTTTTGTTGTACATTTTTATCACGTGTATAAAGAAAAATGCAACAACTTAATATGTATAGAGTTGTTAGCTTGAATCATACGGAATTGCCATTTTTATGGGTCAAAAACTGTCAAATGCTGGCCATTTCAAATGGATCAAACTAATAACTATGAGTTAATTCTACATGGGAAAATTTACTATTTTTATTAAAACTTATATAAACCATATAAGATTTTAGAAAGGTAATATCTGTCAGATGCAAAATATAATCCTTTGGGTAATGATATGCCATTTACATTTAAGTTCCTGAAGTAAAAATATAAGTCACATATTATTGCTTTAGGGCACATTAAGGGATCTTGACGAGATTGGGAACTCTCTTTTATATCAATTTTCTTGTGGAAGTTGAGACATAATTGCCATAAGCAGAGCCAGGGAAGGTCACAGATAATGTAACTTTTATGCCAAAGCTTTCAAAAACATGCTCTCATCTGTCATAAAAGAGAAAGAATCCAAGACAAATAGAGTATGCTACAGCATTTGTTGCCTACCAACAGGCTCATTTGTGGAATCCCGAATGCCTGCATGTCATTTTAGGTGAGACCAAAGCTGCGAACTCACAGACAATCTCACATCGTCTTTATGGACTGAAAAATACACTCTTAAAATACTATTTCCTACCGGGGTTGTAGCATGTAATGCTGATTGAATGTGTGTATCCAAATATTACTGATATAACAGATTCAAAGTGGTGATTGAGGGGATAGAGTTAGAAAAATCTCTGTGCTGCTTTTTCCTGTCCTGGGCCTGAGAATGTGGAGGATTATACCTTAAGTAGAAAGTAATCCACTGGATCTATATTAATCTGATCAAAGAATGACAAGTAGCATCACTAATATCGTGTTCACCCACTGTTCTGGAGAGATATCAAATTAAAATGTGTACATGCAGAAAGAAAAACAACAACCTCCTTTTAAAGTATAAGGCAGAGGTTCAAGGACAGAGGCAATAACATCATTCACTCCTTTGGGCATAAATCAAAGATATGATTAAAAAACTAAAGACAGTCAAGTAAGTAAAAAGTTACAAACTCACATTTACTTTCGGTACCTGCGTCAGTTTCTGACCTTACACTCTTATCACCTGAAGAAGAAGGGACCCTGTAACACAATGGCGAGTCATTCCCCAACAGGAATGATAGCCATTTACTTGTAGAACCAAATCCTGGGGAAAGGGTAATACACAAACATTTTGAGAAATGTCAGATATGAGTTGACATTGACAACCAAACATAAAGCAGCAGCATCGTCCTTATGTTAAAGTGAAGGCACACAAAGGCCAGAGACTTAATGGAATTCTGGCATAGGTCCAGCTCGCACTAGTTGGTTCACCGCGTTCACTGATGCACAAAGTTATCATTTCTTTGTCCCAGGATATAATTGGAATGGAGATACTTGATAGTTAATAGTTCATTAGACTACAGAATAAGAGTTAATCCAGTGGGAAGGTCAAGTGGAAATTTCTAAAACTCCTTTCTAATCCTCCTCCCTCCTCCCAAACCTGTATAACACAGTAAGTAAAATATATAATACAAGGTGGGGCAAAAGTAGATTTGCAGTTGTGAGTATGTGAGACACAGGTTATTTTTGTATTATTATTTATTAATTATTGTATTACTTTTCGTATGAACAACTGTAAACCTACTTTTACCCCACCCTGTACATATTATATGTACATCATCCTAGGGGGAAATCAAAGATTCAGAGGTCATGGACCCATTGTATCTCCATTTAACTCATTATTCTGCACCCTGAACAATGGAGATAAATTCTGGGAGATGAAAACAGTTTACTGCAAATTAAACCTAGTAGTAGCACTAATTGCAGTTGCTATTCTAGAAGAAGTATCTTTGTTACAGAACATTAATATAGATTCAGGTACATGGCATGCAGTCATTGATTTGGCAAATATATATTAGGAGTGTGTATATATAAGTACACATATGTGTACTTATATAAGTACACACATGCCTTATCTTTAAAAAAGAGTCAGAAAAAAGAGTCAGAAATAATTTGTATTCAAGATCATGATTTTGTCTCATTAGAAGGCTAATTCTGAAACTTGCTGTCATGATATTGTCTGGAGGGTCCTAGGCAATTTAAACATCTGCATAGTATTACATTGGTCCATTGATAACATCACATTAATTGGTATTGATGACATCATATTAATCGGTCCATTGTATTGGTGACATTATATTAATGTATTTTCACATTTTCCATCCACAATGCCTGGCAGAGTTTGGGGGTTATTAAGGTACTTTATTGCACACTTGGAACAGTGTTGTGACAGCTTTCCGTAGAACCCACAGTAACTGATGTCTGTACCACAGGTCCTGATGCAGTGGACCCTGTGGTGCAGAGGTCCATGAGGCAGGGTAGCTGTGAAATTAATGATCATAGAAGAATGACAATTTCAGAGCACAGGGTTCCAGAGCACGGGCAAGCCAAATATAGTGGAGAATTATATATGTTTTTAAATGTCCTTTTGTGTACTACTAGCACTGCTAGATATGCAATGCCTGGCTAGGGAACACTTAAATAGATGTATTAACGATATGACTGTACAACATTTTTAAAAGACTTAAAAAAACCAAAGTCTTTTTCAAAAACTTTGAAGTGATTGAATGTACCCCAAAGATCTTTTTAATTACACGATAGTTCCTCCAGCCAACTCAAGGGCTTGGCTTTCCAGCCACCTCAATAGAAGTCCAAGAAAAGATCTTTTCCTCAAAAGGATTTATGGGTGTGGCTTTTGTTTCATAAGGGAAATATCAATGAAATACACTAAAAACCCAAAAAAGTTTTTGAGAAAACTATTAGTGAAAATATTGCAGGCATGGACCGAAATAGACAGAGCAGTACACAATGTATGTGTTCCTCATTTTCTCCCTTTCTGAGCAGGAATGGTCTTTATCTGTTATCCTATGTCTCTCTCACCTTTGTGTATTGGTGTATAGGGGCCAGATAACTCATCTTTCTAGTTTCACAAGTCCATGGCTATAAAAGAACTGGAGCTGTATACTTTAGGAGTTACACTCGAGGAGACTCAGCCTCATTTGAACATGATTTAGATGAGGGGATACTAGACTTTGATGTGATGGGCTGAGTTTTTTAGGGATCTGAGAGATGTTAACATATTTTTCAAGTGGAATAGATAGAATAATTGGGGTCCAGAGGAAATACAGTAAAGGGTTGCTTAGTAAGATTGCCTGTCATCCCCACCTTCTGGTGTTCTCTCCCTTGTGCAATCTCTACCCCTTAATTAATTAATCACTGGATTGGGCATAATTAATCACTTCCAAAGAAGAGAATATAGCAAAAGTTCTGGGATATCACTTCCACAATTAGATTACAAAGACCATGACATCTCTCTTGCTCATACACTCTCTTTCTTTCACTTATTGCTCGCTTATTTGGATAAAGCAAGTTGCCATATTATGGGATGCCTTGTACAGAAACTCATGTGGAAAGAAACCAAGGGCAGCCTTCAACCAATGGCCAACAAGAACCAAGACCCATGAGGAGCTGAACAGTGCCAGTAATCCTATGAGTGAGCCTGGAAGCAAATCTTTCCCAAGCTGGTCCTTTGGATGGCTGCAACCCAGTAGACACCTTGATCATAGCCTGTCAGAAATCCTGAAGCAAAGGACACAGATGAACCATGCCTATATTCCTGGCTCACAGGAACTGTGAGATAATATGTTGTTTTAAACCACTACAGTTTGGAATAGCTTGGTCTAAAATGATAGATAACTGACACAATTGCATGTCACTGAACAGCTGGAGGGTCATCTATCCAAGACTCTCCTTCACTTTACAGTAAACAAAAATGAGTCCCAGTGTATTAAGAACATAATGTATGTTTTTTTAGTATTGTTTTTAAAATAAAAAATATTTAATCATGTTTAGATTTGTGCTGTCTTAAAAATAGCACCAAATCTTTAAAGATATTTAAATAAATGAATAATTAAATCACAGAATGATAAAGCTGTAAGGGAATTTAGAGATCATCTAGTGGTATCCACTCATTTTATGAAAAAGAGGAAAAAAGAGAACTAAAAATCTTTTTTGAAAAATTCCCTCTTTAAATTGCCCCTAAGTGTTTTATGAGTTACCTGAGGATATCAGGCTCATAACTTTAGCTCGCCTTATTTTTGAAATCCCAAACAGTCTAATCCAATTTAACCAACTACTTTATTCACTGGTCTTGACTTTTGGCAATCTCTAAAAAATCAAATCCCCTGTCAAACAATGAAGATTTGCCACTACTGAGGACTGTAAAAAAAAATAGCTTCAGGCTCTGAAAGCAATTTCTAAAGGAACTCTAAAACTGTCTTAAGCAGTGGTAGGATAGCTGGAATAAATGTATGTTCTGTCAGGGCAGCTACTTTGAATGGGACATAGTAATTTAGATATGCAATTTCGGCTTTGTTCTTTCAAGAGTAGAAACATTGCATATCAGGGTGCAGAGAATATTAGCCATCCATTCTATGACAACTACAACAAATAATCAAATAAAAGGTTTCAAACAGTGCTTCAATCTTTCCTCAACAATCTACATCTATGATTCTGCATATGACCTCTTTGCATTTTGTTGTTTTCAGATATTTGGGTTTATGATACCTTTACCATGAGTTCTGTGATTAATTATTGTTTTTTAAACACTTTTTTTTGATATCATACTCAACAGCAGGATTTATCCTCCCATATAGTTCATAAGTTCTCCACATTCATAGATCTTGACTAATATTTAAAATGTAAACATTAGAGTTTTATGACATAGATACTGAGTTACAAATAAGTGTTATGCACTTGTTCACTTTCTTGAGCTGTTTGTAGCTACCTTGAACACCAATGTTGAGAATGATTCTGTGGCCTTCTCTGGTCTCAGAGGGCGAGAATGTCATCTTTTATACATGCCATGATCAAAGAGAAAACAGCTGCATATATATTGATGACCCTTCTTTGGATTACTGCCTTGATACCTATTGCAATGAAAATATCCATAGGGCGAATAGTGCTTTAGTAGATTTTTAGCCAATCACATTTTAGAAGAAAGAAAAGGTTTCCCATGTGTGGCAGTGGAGAGCAAATACAGCTAGGATGCAGTAGGAAAATGAGATGTTACCATGAGAGAAAATGAAATGGCTGTTTCCAAGGTGGTCTAGACTTCCATAGTTCACAGTTTGACCCCATTTCCATCCTAATTTCTTTTAATTATTTCTTCACTGTGTTATAATTCCCTCTTTCATCATTCATCAATATTATAGAAACCTGGAATATTATATTGTCACTTCTGTTTTCAGGACATTGATTTAATTTCAGCTTTACTGTGCTAAGGTAGGTTGATTTCCCAAGCTATGCTTTGCCTAGAGGTTAGGTACAATTTACTGTGATCAAACACATGCTAGAAAAACCCTTGGTATAAGTACTTTGAGCTATTCCTGGATATTAAATCAGGACACAATCTACTATGTAGTCTTTTATCTCACCTGCATCACCTCTAGTGAAGGCTCAGTGTTGGATACCTAATTGATGCCCAGTGTTTGAATGCCACATCCTTTTGTCTGTGCCTAGAGTTCAGAGCCTGTGAGTTTGACAATTTAAAACTTCTTTTTCTGCCTGTAGTAAAAAGTAAGTATAAGAAGGTAAGCAGTCAGAGAAGCTTGAGAACAACGTACACAGGTAATGGTGGGGAGGAAAAATAATTTTCCCTCTACCCCACCAAGTTTTTCTGGATGGACTAATACGTTAATTGACATGAGACAGATTAACAGGGGAAAATGACCACATTTATTGTGTATGTAAATATGGGGGTTCCATACGAATACGAGACAAACTGGGTGGTTAAAGCTTGTATGTAATCTTGAGCTAAGTGGAAAGGGAGGTTGTGGTCTGGGACTTCAAATGCCAGGAAGGCAATGCACATGGAAACAGAAAAGCAAATGTTTCGTAAATGAATGTTTGCTGGGCTCTCTCTAATAATGGGACCCAGAGAGGACTTTGATCAAAGGAGTCTTGGTAGCTTCCTTTCTGTTTATCACACCTAGTTTATAAAATTGTCTATGACACTATCTCCCTTTGTGAAGCAGGTTCTCTAGCTTAAAATAATCAGTATCCCAAAAGGCACGTTTTTTTGTGTGGCAAATTCTGCTTTCCCTCAAACTTTGACCCTAATGACTTGAGTCAGTTCATAATACTTCAGTTTTACCTGGTATCAGCCCTATAGCTTCTCCTGAGCCAGGATCTCCTTTCCTCCTTCCTTTCACTGGTGTATGTCTGTCTGTCTCTCTCTGTCTCTCTGTCTCTGTCTCTTCAGATCTCCTACTGATGCTACTTTCGTTTCTGTATTTTTCTACCATGGTTTGCCATAGTCATTCAGATCTAAATAGAGCGCCAACCTCTGAACCAATCCATACTGTATTGCTGTGACCTGAATCCCATTTTCTCAGTTGCCAATAGATTGCAATTCATTTCTCATAGCTTCCTGACATAACCTCTGACTGGTTCACACCAATTTTTTTATGTATCCCAGAAATCTAACCTGGTCTAGACTCTAGTTCACTTTCATGGTAACTCAATATGTTTTTCTGGGAGGACTTAGTCTAGTTAGCATTATCTATTTTTTTCTTATAGTTTGAGACAATATTATTAATTATGGATAAATTTTTTTAAATCTTTTATTATAATGTTATTCTAGTTTAAAGTAACACAACACTTTGTTACAGAATGGCTGAGCTTCACTTTATTTATTTCCTTAAGAAAAAACTTGAATAACACCAAAGTATCCATATTTTTTGAAGTAAAGCCTGCCTTTGGTGGGTTGGAAACTTTTCTGAATCCTTCCTATGAGAAGTAATTGAATATGTGCATTAGGTGAATTACAATTCAAGCCAGTCACCACAGGAATACCAATTGCCTCCCTTGAAAACAGTGAAAAATTCCTACTGGTAAATTCTCAGTTTGGCAAGCGATGTGGAAAAAATAATTACAACTTCTCATACGACTGATAATTTAATTTATAGTTTATATAATTGAGTATTTATCAGTGATTCAACTCAATTATGCTTTATTTAATAGATTGGAGATTTTACACCACTAACCACTGCTTCTCTGCACCATGGCTGCTGCTCTGCTCCTGCCAGTGAGAAACACAGACCACCACCGTCTTCCTCAAAAACCCTTTCCAAACAGAGATCTTACTGTTCATTTTTTATAATGATTTTGTCTCTAGAGTTCATTATGGGTCCCAGATATACTATAAATGTTTTAGGTGGAGAGTAAAAAAGGAAAACATATTATAAATAGTTTATTTATATAATAGCGAAGGGGAATCTTTATCCCCCTATTAAAAGGAATGTTGCTGGGTGTAGAAAAGCAAACTGGTAGCCATGCATGTCTGTACTTCCAGCAGCAGAGTCTTAATGCGTTGACTCGAGGGCTGCGTAACTCCACTGGAAACTGTTCCTCATTAGCCAGCTATTTGTTTCTGGATAGTTTCAATGAACGTGCATTTAAAAATAATTGCATGGTCAGCAAAAGTTTTCCAAGACCTCCAGACTGGCACTGGTACTTTGGAGGTTTTTGAAAACGCCTTCAAGTCTTCAAAATAGAGCAAACTGTTGTTCTATTGTCTGTCTCAAAATAGAACATCACTGATCATGAGGATCCTGAAAAAGCGGGGTATGGAAGCTAGAAAGTGGGGTCTCTTTGATCAGGTTGGTCTATTACTGCCAAAATGATCACATTTCCCAAAGGACAGATACATAACTCTTCCCATTATATCAAGTATTACTAGTATTTGAAGAAAGAAACAAAGGAGGAAACATAAAAGCTATAGCCTGAGGGCAAATATCAATGAGATGTATGCGGGGAGAATCAGGAACAACACAGAGGATACAGACTACAGGAGTTAGAATGAAAACAACCTTGAGCCAGAGAAGTGATGGCATTAAGCAAATAAGTGGCATAAATTTTTTAAAAGGAAGAGGAACTGAAAAATAAAGCAAAGTTGTAAGGATTTGCACTACAGGAAGCAACGATCTAGTAAAAATGGTTATATCTAGACATTGAGGTAGTTGCAGAAGGCATGTATGTATAGATGGAAACTGTCCTTGAGATGATGGACAGACAGCTCAAGTGGTAGAAGGAAACTGGAAATTGTGCCAGGTAAGGAGACAGAAAAACAAGACTTAACTGAGAGCCTAGTGAAAATTTCCATTGAAGTCTGAGAACCTTGACACTGATGTGTAACATGACTTTTCTTTCTTAAGAGAATAGATCAAACTAACAGATACTTGCCTATTCTCATAAAGAATCTCCTTTCTGAAATACATGCTGAATACTTGACCCAAGGGAGCATGAGTATGAGTTACATCTCTTATTCTTCAAGTGACTTTAGTTGGGGATTCTCTTTTTTTAATGCTTATATGCATGCCTCATGGATGAGTTAGACATGTGTACCTTTTTTATTTCCAAGTACAACAAATGGAAGTCGTAATCGGATCTTACCAGAGCCACATCGCCCTCTGTGCTGGAATATCTCAGGGGACCTGTGTGGGGACTTGGATGAAACGTTTAAGTGGAAGCAGATTCATTGTGAGGTGGATGACGATCAAGCCTTAGGGCCACCTCACTTTATGATCCATAAATAGAAGTTAATGTTTTTGTTGTCATTTTCTTTCTGACGTTAGGATAATTTCTATTAATTTTATCATTCTTCCGTCATATTTTTCTTTTTTTCATATTCCATTATTTTTATCTGACTTTTTTTCTGTCTAAGGTTATAATATATAACCTTATATATGACAAAGGTGGTACCATATACCTGTCCAAGTCAGTGTCCCTATATCTCATTTGTTTAATTAAAACATCTTTAAAGTGATTATACAGTGGGCCTGTGTACCACAGCAATTAGGCCACTTCTTTCTGTGTCTCAATCCTGGGTCCATGTGTGGATTTAGTGACGTTCTGATGCAACCAGCCAGCATCTCTGGAGGCCAAACCAGCAACCGTCCCTGACTCACATTTCCTGGGTTTTCCACTTGAGAGGGACAGAGGGATTGCCCCTTTTATCAGAGTTCTGATTTTTAAAAACACTTCAGGTAAGTTGACTGTGATGTCTACGTTTTAGAACATTTTGGGTATAAGTTTATTCTGGTAATTTTATATTTTCTTTTTCTTAAGGGGCGACCTCAAACTGTAAAAGCTTCAGGACCACAACGCCTACATCAGCTTCTGACTGGGTAGAACCTCTTATTGTCCATTCTTGAAGGTGGGCAGTGCCAGACAGGGGAATCGCAGCAGTCTGAATACTTCAAGACCCTGGAGACTGAAAGCACCGCTGTATCACCTGGACATATACTGATGCTGCAGTTGATGGAGAATAGAGTCATGCATTCTCATTGACCCACACTTTTCATATCATTGTGATCCAAAGATTCCAAGTACTGTCTAGATGAGATTAGGGGATCTTCCCCAGTATTGACAGATCTTAGAACATTCTGTCATCCTGGTGTAAGGAATTATTGTCAGGAGAGCTTGGGGAAAAGAGGAGGTAGAAATTCAGTGCAAGAGTTATTAATTTATTACAGAATAAAAACAAAGTTTATGCTTATTTTATTCATTACACAATAAATATCATTTCCTGTGAGATGTTCATCAAGTTGTTATCTGTTTAAAAACCCCATTTTCAGAGCCTTAACCAAGCACTGTAGCAGAGATACCCAGTAGAATAGGGACCAATGGCTACGTGGTGAATACAATATTGGTTAAGAAAGGATGAAAAGAGGTACAGTTTCAGAATTAACATATCAGTAGTGAAGGTCTCATCTTTAAGCATTTAAAGCTTTTGCAGAGAAAAGAACTAGCAAACAATCCTTTCTCTGAACAAGAAGGATATGAGTAAACTTTGGGAATTAATCATATCTGGGAATCACTCTTTGAAAACAAAGGGAGCCAATATTAAACGCTCACGTAATTAATAAATAATTCAGGTAGAACTCTCCAGCCCTGCAGTGTTCTAAATGTTACTTAATAAAATTAGGGAGTCCAGGGAGAGGTGTCTTGATAATTAAGAAAAATACTTTCTCAAAATTATTATTATCTGGTGCCTCAAATTCAGTGGATAGACATGAGTTTGTTTGACCTCAGTAAAAATTGGACGTTTCCCACGTAAATCTAGATCACTGAAGAGAGGTAGGAGAAAAGAGAGGTGAGGAGAACAGAGGCAGTGTGGCCTAAGCTCACTGGTAAACTACAGGGCCTGTTTCCAGCAGTCATCAGCATTAAGGAGGGAAACTCTGTGACGGAGCTGGGAACTAAGGGGGATGCTTCAAACACTGCAGGAGAACCCTGCTGGGGAAGCCACTCAGTGGAGGCAGCAAGATCAACTGTTTAGATTGTTCCTCAAAGGAGAGAATGCTGTCATTGGCCAGGGGAAGGGGGGAAACAAATCTTTTTCCATGCGTGTGTAAGACCGTTGAATAAAAAGCAATGAATCAGTGGAAATAACATCAACATCTCACTTATTTTGATGACACTTAACTTATTATGGCAAACATATGATACAGTGCTGAAGAAAACTGAAAAGATTTTAGAGCAGCCAAAATTATAGTACAAAGAAAGTCTAGATGTTAAAGTGTAGTTGCTTATTTATAAGAGGTCCATCCCAGGCTGCACACAGAGAGCTCATTCTCTCATTACACACAATTAGAGTAAATACAGTTTGGAGTATTTTGGCTGATGATAAATTCTAAGAGTCTTCATAGATTGGTGGGGACAGGGATGGGAGGCACTGCTAAGGCTAAGCTGACTGACAGCAACAAGAAATAACTGAACTATTAAGCCTTAACAACTTCCTATACCCAGTATTTCTCTCCCTTTCCTATGCTCTATTCCCTACCATACAAAACCTGGGGCCAATTGGTCTTTTTTGTTTTACAAGCTCATCTTTATTCCCAATTCCCAAGGTAAATAGAAATTTAAACACTCGAATGTCGACATTCGGAGGCTCTGCATTAAGTCATCTGTGGTGTGAATCTGACCCTGAAGCTTTGTCTCTGTTCTAATAACAGGAATCCTCTTATTACTGAGGCCTCCAATTCTCTTCATTCTTCTAACTTGGCTTCAGT
This sequence comes from Carollia perspicillata, assembly GCA_004027735.1. NCBI lineage: Eukaryota > Metazoa > Chordata > Mammalia > Chiroptera > Phyllostomidae > Carollia > Carollia perspicillata. The sequence continues at coordinate 3,892 of PVKM010025729.1, read as the reverse complement.
GGGGGTCCTTGCTTTTCAGGGTGTAATTTTGATACCTGATGTTCAAATCTCTCCTGGATTGCGGTCCCACCCTCCCAGGGTCTACTGACAGCCCACAAATCCCTACTTAGTCAGTAGGGCTATTTCCCCACATGTAGGACATTTCCAATGCCAGCTCCCTGTCTGCTCAACTATTAAGTGATCCTAATCCAAGCCCCCAACATTAGCTTCTCATTTCTGGATGCCCTGATGAAACTATGAAACTCTATGGCTGTCTGTATAGGCCAAAGCCGACAAACTGAGGGGTGACCAAGTCTTGCTGTCATTTGGCTTCAATATCTATTTTCAGTCCTATCTGCTGTCTGAGTGTGCTTTTCACCCCCTAGTGCCAGTTCCTGTGCTACATGACAGAGATGTTATTTCTATCCCTGACTGCCCCATCATGTTCTGGATAGTTAACCAATGGCATGCTCTCTTGATGCCCTAGATAGGACCTTAACATCCCCCCAAATAAAGGAGCAGAAGAAAATAATGTGTGAGTGCCAGGCACCCTTCTAAGCCCATATATGTGTGAATTCAGTTTTATCTTCACAACTTGGTGGGGTACTAAGATCTCAAATGTGTCAATGTGCCCTAGTCTGGTATGATAACCCAAGTCCATAATGAGGGTCTTGAGTCATCAAATCATAATGGAACCATTCAGTTGTGTTCTACAGGGTAGAAAATTGTGTCAGACACTTCAAAGAATTCTCTCACAATCTATTAAAAATGATGGTACTTCAAAGGGTCAGCATCTATTCTCTGGAAAATTAACTTAGGGATCGGCAAAAAAATAAATTGTTACTGCCCTGGTTGGTGTGGCTCAGTGGATTGAGCTCCGGTCTGTGAATCTAAATGTTGCTGGTTCAATCCCCAGTTAGGGCACATGCCTGGGTTGCGGGCCAGGTCCCCAGTTGGGGGTGTGCAAGAGGCAACCACATAGTCATGTTTCCCTCTTTATCTTTCTCCCTCCCTTTCCCTCTCTCTAAAAATAAATTTTAAAAATCTTTTAAAAAATAAAAAATAAGTTGTTACTGTCTTCTGGCCATTCACTTTTTTATCAAGTTCATTTAATGTTCAAGTCATACTACTTCTTTAATTTGTACCTAATTCTTTACAAGACATAGTTATATATGCTAATGTATTTCTACAGTTTCACAGGAAACAATTTTGTTTATGGGGTAACATACTTTGATGCTTCATAATTCTTTTGATTACATAGCTCTTTTCACAGTTAAAATCAACAATAATCAAAAGTGGCACTTTTAAAATATAATATGCCCCAAACTGAAAATTATATCATGTTCCCTCTGTAACATATTTATAGAACTTTGATGAATATCAATTTCACTATTACAAAAGTTTGATGCAGTAACTAAATAAATTTTGTTCCCTACATAATATTTCTTAAAAAATAAACTCTACTACAGAGATACATGCCAAAAATAAAACCACTGTCTTATTCCATATTAAAAAATAAACAAAATGGATTAAAAACTTGATTGTAAGACCTAAAACCATAAAACTCCTAGAAGAAAACACAGGCAGTAAACTCTTTGACGTCAGTCTTAGTATTATCTTGTTTAACATGTCTCCTCCAGAAGAAAAGAGAAGCAAACATAAACAAATGGAATTACATCAAATTAAAAACTTCTGCACAGCAAAGGAAACCATCAAGAAAATAAAAACACAATCTAGGCATTTGAGAAGACATTCTCAAATGATATATCTGATAAGGGGTTAATATCTAAAATACATACATATAACTCAATAAAAATGGGCAGAGGACACCCAGATACATTTCTCCAAAGAAGACATACAGATGGCCAATAGAATAGGTGTATGAAAAGTTAATGAGCATCACTAATCATAAGGAAATGCAAGTCAAAATCTTAATATATCACTTCACAGTTGTCAGAATGGCTATTATCAAATAGTCAAGTGTTGGTAAGCATGTGGAGCAAAGGGAATCCTCGTGCACTGTTGGTGGCATTATAAATTGGCACAGTCATGATGGAAAACAGTATGGAGAGTCCTCAGAAAATGAAAAATAGGACTACCATATGATCCAACAATTCTATTTCTGAGTATTTATCCAAAGAAAATGATGACAGCACTAATTCAAAAGGATATATGCATCTCTATGTTCATTACAACAATGTTTATAACAGCACCATGTGGAAGCGGCTCGGAGTCCATCGATAGATGAATGGGTAAAGAAGATGTGGTTACATGTACAATGTAATGTTACTCAGTAATAAAAAGAAAGAAAGCTTACCATTTGCAATAACATGAATGGACCCAAAGGTTATTATGCTAAGTGAGACAAGTCAGACAGAGCAAGACAAATACCATATGATTTTACTTACATGTAGAATCTAAAAAAAAATGAACAAACAAAATATAACAACAAAAGAATTAGAGAAATAGGAAACAAACTGATGGTTGCCAGAGGGGAGGAGTTTGGAAAGATAAGTGGAAAAGGTGAATGACAAAATAGTCAATAATATTGTGATAGCTTCGCATGGTAACAGATGGTTACAAGACTTGATCACACTGTAAGGTATGTATCTATGTATTGGTTGGCCAAAACGTCCATTTAGTTTTTTCCAAAAAATAAAAGACACATTTTCATTTTCACCAATAACTTTATTGATTTGAATATCTTGAGTATGTTGGCTATTTCCCACATGGTAGAACATAGATTGTTCTTAATTAATGGTTCAATATGGTTGCTATCAATTTCAACTGGTTACCTGACTGTGGAGCATCATTGAGGAGAAATCTCCAGCACCAACCACTTTTGACATGTTCCATCAGTCACGGCATCTTCTCCATAACCTGCAAAGATGTTTTTTGTGTGTATTTCAGTTGCACTTTTACCTTTCTTGAAATGATAAAGTGTAATATGTAAAAAATGCCTATTTTCTTTCATCTTCAATAGTAAAGGGGCTACATAAAATTCATCAATTTTAATAAATTCTTTTTAAATGTACCCTGATATGACAGCTGTCACAATCAATGTAACAAAATTGTTTGAAACTAACAATTGGAGTCAAAGATAGTCAAAGACAACTAAGCACTAGTAGAGCCATTTACAGAAAAAATGAAATGAACTTTTTAGCCAAGCCAATAAATGTCAAATCACAAATGTTGTATACCTAAAACTGATCTAATAGCATATGCCAATTTTAATATGAAATTTTAAAAAATGAATCCTTAATTACTTCAAAGTCAAGGCACTATTTGTTACAGGTCATGGGATAACTGCATCAATGTAGAGTCGATTCCTCTATTATTTTGTTAGTATCCAGAGCCTTTAGGCCACTGAGAGTCTAACTTAAAAAGAAAAATTGCTGTCACAAATTTTTTTCTAAGAATGGACAGATAGAGGCACAACAATACATAGATATAAAAATGTCCATGACATTTAACTGTTTCTTCTTTAAAATATCTCGACATTAGTAATGGTTGCAGTGAAAAGCAGCTTACAGTGGGTATTTCTCCACCCTGGCATCACATGCTGGTTATAGCAAGACCTGTGAACAAAAACTTGTGCTTCGGAACTTCCAGCCAAGATGGAGGCATAAGTGGAAATACTGTATCTCTTGCACAACCAAGATTAAGGACAACAAAGATTGATAAACAATAACACAACCAGAATACAGAAAATTGAACTACGGAAGTCTGACAACCATTCAACCAGACCGGTAAGAGGGGTGGAGTTGGCAGTTGGTGGAAAGGGAACGGGGCTGGAAAAGGCAGTGGCTGCCAGACCTGGGAGTGCCCGGGAGTGTAGGTGGCGCAGAGCTTGCAGACCCCAGATGTGCGGGGAGGAGAGGAACAGAGCACATAGGGCTGTTGGCTGACTGCA
>PVKM010025728.1:0-19803 GCA_004027735.1 Carollia perspicillata | reverse complement strand
GTGTGAGGGAAATTGTGCCAAGAGACGGGGGTGGAAGAAATTATCGGTCAGGTCACAAAGGGTCCATGGTAAGATACTTGGATTTTTTTTTCTGAAGACAATGGCAAATCATCGAAGAATTTTGATGAGTCCTGTGACACCTTCAAAATAATAGTCTCATTACTGCCATCACTACTATTCTAATTAGCTACCATTTATTGAGTATTCATTATGTGCCAGGCATTGGACTAAGTGCTTTGCATACATTTCATCCTTATCAGAATTCTATAAGAGAGGTGTTATTTTATATATATATATATATATATATATATATATATATATATATATATATACACACACACATATGTATGCACACATGTGTGGTTGTGGTATGTGTGTGGTTAAAAGCCGGGGCTCTGGAATCAAAATTTCCAAGTTTGGATTCTGCCTTGAGCACTCACCACACTACTTTGTGCCTTAGTTTCCCTCCATGTAATATGACAAGAGTATTGTGATCAACTTCACAGGTGTCTTGTGAGAAATAAGTGAAATAATCTTTATAAAAAGTTCTTAGCACAGTTTTTCTTAGCACATATGAATCCCGTACATAATGGATACTGTTCCCCTAATGGAGAGGCCATTCTTCATTCCAACAGGTCCAGAAATGACCCCATCAGAAATGCCGACACCCACGCCAGGTTTGGAATGTGAGGTATGACTGGGTAACCTTTCCCGCTGTTTCGTCCTTTCCTCATAGCATCTGTTCAAGTGTCTGCATCACTCTCCAAACACTATTAAACTTTTCAGTGTGATCACTAGTCTTTCTTTGCTAAAACATCATGAGAAATGTGAATTACACTTCAACAATTGTATTTTTAAACTGATTCAGATTTTTCTCATTAATTAGGGTCTGATCACACTACAAAAAATAAAATTCCAATGGGGCCTTAAGTGTGATTCTTTATTAAAGAGTCATCTAGCCTGGGCTTCTCTGTAAATCAGGCATTCAAAAATATTTATTACATAGCTACTAGGTGCCAGGCACTGTGCAAGATGAAAAAGACCCAATGGGAATAAAAGAAAGGTAAGGTCATTGAACCCCAGAGTGTGTAACTGCCTGGGCTGAGACTTGAACACTTACATCCTCGCTTCAAGTACGTCACTTGTTCTGGTAAACTAAATATTTATCCAACCAATTTTTATTAGCATTATTTCTGGCCAGGCACTAATAAGGTACCACGAATAAAACAATATAAAAGCAGGCAAAAATTCCTGTGTTTATGGAGTTTATATCCTGTTGGAGGATCTGAGACAACCAATAAGGAAACTAAGTTACTGATCATGTAAAATGTTGCCGGGTGCTGTTCAGGAGGAAAATAAAACTATTTTCGGTGAGATGGTCAAAAATCCTTCCTGATAAGGTGAGTTTGGAATAAAAGATGTCAAGAAGTTGGTAGAGTGAGCCATGACACCTGAGCTGCAGTGTTCCAGGGAGAGGGACTGGCAAGTGCAAAGGCCTTGAGGTGAGAATGTACCTGAAATATTTTAAGAATAACAAGAGTGCCATTAAGTAAGGAAGGTATAAAATAGTAGCAAGTAAATTAGACTATGTGAGGTCTCGTAGATGATTGTAAAGACCGTGGCTTTTTCCCTAAATGATGGGATATTTTGGGGTAGAGGAATTACATGAGATAACTTGCTTCAGGATTATTTTAGCTGCTGTGTTGAGAGCAGGATGCAAGGAGAAAATAGAACAAGTTAGAAGGCTATTGCAGGAGTTTAGGCAAAAGATCATGGTGGCCTGGACCAGGTGATAGCAGTGGAGAGGGTGAGAAACGCCTGGATTCTGGGTATATTTTTAAAAAAAGGCCACGGAATTTGCTGAAGGATTAGAGGTGGGGTGTGAGTGGAAGAGAGGCATCAAGGATTCTAAGATTTTTTCCCTTTAGTACCTGAAGGATAAAGTCGACATTAATCATGATGGCTAAACAGTGGGGAATGAAGGGCTGGGTATGTATAACCAAGAGTTCAGCTTTGCCATGGAGAAATTGAAATTCCTTCTAGACATCAAAAATCTGTGGCTATACAGACTGGTAAACAGAGTCTACCTTAGAGGGCTGTTGGACAAATGAAATGGATTAATTTGAACAATGGGAAACATAATAAGTGGTATAAATTTTTATCATTACTATAATTATTACCATAATTTAAATAGCATGTAATTTATGAACTTAAAAAAATCCACCACTAATTTAATTCTTATTTGTTTCTCAACAAGTCTGAGATCTATGTATAAAAAATAATTTATAATAATTCTATCCAAGAGCTAAACTGATCTCACCGATGAATTTTTAATGAAATATTGGGATAGTATTGTTATTATTGTTTTAAATTGACATTAACAGAAATTATAAGCAATACTAGCTTCGCAAGATAGTATAACAGATTGACTGTCTCTGTAGAAGTCTGCTTGTAAAACACTAATTTAGACAAATTAGGACCAGACTTCAATTTGCTCAGATGTGTGAGTACATGGGCCATTCTGACATCAAATCGATATTGAGATAAATCTGCAGTAAGTACATACTGAGTAGTTTAGAAAGGTTATGTCAACAGAAAGTTGTAGTAAAATTTTAATTGTTTATCTTTCAGTGGACATTATATTTAGAAAATATACACTTTATGCAGTGTGAGTGGCAAATTTAAAAAAAATTATGCAATGGAATACCACTCAGCAATGAAAAAGAATGAAATCTTGCCATGTGTGACAACATGGATGAACCTGGAGGATATTATGCTCCGTGACATAAGTCAGAGAGAGACAAATATCATAGGACTTTACTTATGTGTAGAAACTTAAAAAAAGGCAAGTGTATAAACAAAACAAAGCAAAACAGAAGCAGACCCACAGACACAGAAAGTAAGCTGAAGGCTGTCTAAGGGAGATGAATAAAACATTTTTTTAAATTTATTGAAAACATTAGTTGAAAATGGGAAAAACTCACCAGTTTTCTTCTTCTTCTTTTATTGCCAGCCTCAACAATTTGATCCTGTATATAATTGTAGTCAATATATATGCATCAATATGGAATGGACGTTGTATAACTGGTCTCTTAGTTGCCCGAAGGACTTGGAAATGCCTGACTGCGGTTTCCGGGGAAGACCTGTCCAAGTGAACACGGATATCTGCTGCCCTGAGTGGGAATGTCCTTGTAGGTTTGCATTTCTAAAACGCAGTCAGTTTTTAGTCAGGGGCAGACTGTTCGTTTTTCGAACTGATCACCTCATCAATCCACAGTTATTGTTCAGCATTCTTCATTTGATTTATGATCTTGGTTCCCAGTATGTAGCTTTCAGATTTGCTTTAGTCAAACATAATTAGACAAATTTAAAGGATTTTCTAAAGGAGTAATTATTACTACAAATACACATAATTATTTAAGAAACTCAATCCACACTCCAACACTTTTTTTAGGTCGGTGTTCCATGTTGTCAGAACTGAGCATTATCACATTTGATGGAAACAATGCCGCATTATATAGTATGGCTTCTTATATCTTAGTAAGAATTCCTGAGGAAATTATAGTTGCTCATATCGAAAAATGTTCCATGAATCAGGTAAGTCATAGCCCATTCTTTTGTCCTTTCTTCATAATCTATAGCTGTAGAACAATGCTACATTAGGTATTCTCACAGTAAGAAGGTGCTCAAGAACTCATGAAGATTTATCTTCTGGTACTTAAAAAATGTTTCATGTGAATATATTTAGAGGCATATGATAGTAATCCAAATAATGTTTTTAAAAGTCAACTAGTACTTTTTTTTCAAAAGTGAGAGTTTTTCTTTGTTTTTTTTTTTTTCAGAATGAAAACTCATTAATAAAGCTAGTGAGTATTTGCAAAATGTTTAGTACACTCCTTCTGTTTATTGCTAAAATTATGTTTATCTCTACAAAGTTTTAATTTTTTTTCAAATAAAGGCTTCCTCTGAAAGAACCTCTGGACTTTGTTTTAACAAGTTAAATTTGACAACACCTATACATAAGATACTTGTCCATCGGGCTGCAAGAAAGGTAAGACTACAAAGATTAAAAATAACATTTCATTGGATGAAATTAAGAAAAAAGAGAAAATTAGTCATATCACTGGATTTTTACTGCTATTATGTCTAATCATTCTTTTCATGGGAAGTCTAAAAGTGTTTCCTAAGATCATATTTCTCCCTCCATAATTTGCCAACTGCTGCACATATTTCTCCCCTGATGAGGTTAGCCGTCACAGCCACGTTAAATATGCCAAAGCCTTCTTGGATAAGGTGACTGGCTAATCATCTCAGTGTCAGAGTTAACTTTAGTGTGTCAAATTAAACAAAACACCAATGATGTGAAGAAAAGGGACCATACGGTTGGAAACAGTGGTAGTCACGAATACCAGAGCGAAGATCACCAAGAGAATGGATGGAAGTAGTTTCGAAATGTTGATGTCATTTATTTTTTGGCAAAAAAGTGATAGCTAAAATGAGAAAAAAATAAAGGAATAGTTAACTTTATTGATATATACAAAAGAACAGCAAGGAATTATACATATTTACCAGATAAAAGTCAGTTATAAGCTGGATGTCTTACCCAGATCTAAAAGTTTCTCTCAAAAATGTCAGAAAATAATGTGTAGTGATTTTGTTCAGAATGGCTGGGATGTTATAGGCTTTCTGGAAATAATTCTGTTAGCACAGGACTATAGATTCTAGATAGAAACAATATTAAAATAATCCTAAAATATGGTTAGTGTTAGAAAGTTTAATTTTAAGTAAAACTTAAAAAATATGAAAGAGGTACTTTTTAAATGATAGCATTTGACTATAACTTTGATTTTGATGAGGCCGTTATATTAACAGGAAGTACATGGGAAGTAAACTCAAACTGGGTCAGCATTCGGCATTATTGTGAACATTCGGATAGATGGGTGTGGTTTTGGCCCCAACTGAACTCATCGCTGGTCATGCATTCCGTTAAAAATTAATTAATTTAAAACATCATTTAGTGAGAGTTTTTCATGATAAAAACAACACAGGTCCTGATCTGAAGTTACTTGTAGTTAAGCATGAATGTAATTATCTGCCAATTAGAAAGCAGTTGGAGGTATAGTGACAGAATTATGACCAAGACATGGAAACCAAAAGAAAGGTCATTTAGTGCAGTTTATGGGAAGGTCAAATAAGTATTTTTGGAAGAGGCGACATCTCAAATAAATGTTAAAGAATGAGTAGAAATTAACAGGCAAGTGGAGAGATGTTTTAGATCAAGAGTGGCATATGAAAAAGATATAAAGATGAGAAATTGAATGGTTGGTCAGGTATAACTTCTACAAATTTACTGCTGGTTACAGCTCATGGTTCCATGTTATTGCCATTATTTAAAGTGCTGTTTTTCAGGCCCTGGCTGGTGTGGCTCAGTGGATTGAGTGCTGGCCTGCTAACCCAAGGGTTGCTGGTTCGATTCCCAGTCAGGGCACATGCCTGGATTGTGGGCCAGGTCCCCAGCAGAGGGTGCATGAGAGGCAACCAAACATTGATGAGTCTCTCTGCCTTTCTCCCTCCCTTCCCCTTTTTCAAAATAAATAAATGAAATCTTTTTTTAAAGCACTGATTTTCTAAAGTGTAATCCTTGGACTGCTTATATTTGTATTTCCAAGAGTACGTACTGAAAATACAGACTCTGCAATCCTATCCAAACCTAAGAAGTAGAATTGGTGGGAATTGTAATTTTTATTAACCCTGACAGATGATTGTTATAAACATTATAGTTATAAACATTCTGAAAGTAACTTATTACATGCCTTAAATTCATGTTAGTACATAGTGGTGTAATCAACATATCTCAAGGGAAACAGACAGAAAAGCTTCCATAACAGAAAAATAAGTTTTGAAGAAAATAAAGGGCAATAGGGTTTAAAAAATACTGAGTGTATAGCAAGATGCAGCAGAAGCACAATAAAAGACCTTAGAAGTTATGAGAAGCTGTGGCAGCACCAGAGAAGTAAATTTTTAAAAACAAAATATAGTTTATGTTAAATCAGAAGAAATGATATAATCTGAATTCTCCCAGTTTTAATAAGTGTACATATAACACATTTTTCTAACAGCTGTAAATGCGTTATACAATTTCAGATAGAAGTGGATTCCATTGTTGTGCCTTTGCCCTTTTCAAATCAAGATCTGCTGATAGAGGACTCTGGTACCATGTACGTGATCACTACCCCATCGGGACTCATCATAAAGTGGGCCCATCTTACAGGAATCTTAGACATTCATTTCGGCCCTCAGTTTAACCTGTCATCTTACACAGAAGGACTTTGTGGTGAGCACTGCTCTTCAAATCTCAATTTCTTCTAACTTTTCTTTCCTGTTCACGTTACGCTTGTGACCCCTATTGCCACACTTGTTTGACTTGAGAGGTGATGTTAACTTTTAGAGCCTCATGTGAGTATTGAGGGAAGTAGTGATTTTCAAGAATGGGCTAAGGAGCAAGAAATAACTGTTCAATGTGGGTATTTTATGGAGCTATATGCTTACCACTATTACTATAATACTGTTTATATTCCTACTACCTTATCTTTATTGAGAATTAATGAAGTGTTAGGCATTATTTTACATACTTTAACTCATTTAATTCTAACTATAGCCCTATGAATAGCCACTAGATTCATTTGTAAGTGATGAAAATGAGGCATAGAAAATGAGGTTAAAGGCTTAAATAATTTTTTTCTTCCTTATTTTATTTTATTTTTAGTTTGAAATCAGGGAAAACAATTTTTAAAGCCATCTTGAAAGTTATATATACAGGGAATACAATGTTCTGACAAGTTATTCAAGTTTAATTTTAAAGTGTAAAGCCTAGATGTACTTTTACACCTAAATTTACTATCACAAGGCAGGGTGGAAGAAAATAGGTTCACAGATGTTTACATGGAAAATAATATAAAAATTAAAGAATAAACTGTTTTGTGTACTCACAATTATAAACCTAATTTTGTTCCATCCTATATGTTATATAAATAAAAAGACTTTCAAGCCAAAGAAAACAAATTAGAAATATATCTTTGCACATAACAAAATAAAAAGAATAATATTGGCTGTGATGTCTCCTGGAAAGTTAAGAAGTGGTATCCATTTCTAGCTCTGTGTTCAACATCAGCTTCCTCATCTTTAAAATGGGAATAGTGCCTTGGCCTGTATGGCTCAGTTGGTTGGAGCATTGTCCTATAACTGAAAGGTTGCAGGTTCGATTCTTGGTCAGGACACATGTCTAGGTTGTGGGTTCTATCCCTGGTTGGTGCACATATGGAAGGCAACCAATTGATGTTTCTCTCTCACATCAATGTTTCTCTCTCTTCCTTCTCCTCTCCCTATCTCTCTCTCTAAAAGCAATGAAAAAATATCCTAGGGAGAGGATAAAAATAAAATAAAATGAGAATAATAATATATATCTTCAAGATTGTTGCTAGAATTGTATGTGAAAGAGATTGTAAAAGCACTTAACACATTGCTCAGTGCACACAATGAAAAAATGTTAGTACAAATACATCTGTTTTAACATCACTAAGTAGTAATTGAATAAAAGTTTATGGGTTGCCTTCTGAGTGTCTGACACTATTCTTGCTTGGTGTTGACAACTTGAAATAAATAGACTAAATCCTTGCCCTCACAAATCACACAAAATTCACATATTTCTTTCTAAAAATGTAAAGCATTTAGTGGAAAGATCGGCCAAAATGGTTTACATATTTCCTTGCCCAATTAGAGTATGTTACATGTAGCACAGGCTTTTTATGATGATTAAAAGATTTTATTGTGAAAAGAAATTAGTTATTATTGAGTATATAGCAGTGACCATGAACAACTCAGTAGTTATTGAGTAATAGCGCAGAGACTTTGAAAATTATAAAAATAGTGGCTGCTTTAGAGTATAGCGCACTAGAGTTTTGTCTTGGTTGGTGTGTTTGCTTTTGTGCTGCCTCAGTCTTCTGTATATCACAAGCGCTGGGGCAGCTGAGGCAGCAGCATCCTTTATTGATAATGATATAAGAATTCATTCTGAAAAAAATGTTTAACTCATTTCTTTTATAACGAGGAGGCTTGGGAGTAAAGAAACGTGTCTTAAGGTAGGATGAGATTCACGTAAGTTATGATCAGGGTTCCAGATCCATTTCTTTGCACTCCCCTCAGCTTTGCACTCCGCTGGGTGAAGAGGACGCTCTCTCCTCAGTCTGGCCTTCCTCAAGGCAGCTAGGCCAAAATAGTCGCTGTCATCCCCAGGAAGGGAGCTTGTCTGTGTCCTAGATTCCTAGGGCAAATTCTGAGCTTGGCAATGAATGTTGAACAAATGTATGTGTCTGGTGACTGCCACAGGCTGACTGGTTTATGCCTGGAATACTTGTAACAGTTTTTAATAAAAGGTGTGAGGATTACCTTTATGCCTATCAGGCCCCTTCCCCAAAGTGGTGTCATGTCCTAGGTGATGGGGTAGGGACGATTTCTGAAAGAAATAATTTTATGTTTTCAGGCAGGGTTTCCTTGGGGGAGGGGATGGCTAGGGGATCCCCCAAATGCCCACTATTTTGGGGAATATTTGACAGATTTAAAGAACTCGTTCTTAAGTTAGGACATAGTGCTACTAGTGGAAAAGTATAAGGATAAAATCAACTTCCTCTTTCTTTACTTTCTATGATTCTTTCATATATCTTGACTTCTAGGATCATTTACCTTAATGGATTATTATTAAGATGATTTAATTCTGCTGCCTACATTTGGTTTAAGTAAAAAAAAATCCCTCTAAATGTCAAATATTTTTCTAGGAATTTGCAATGATGATCCAGATGATGATCTAAAGATGCAAAATGGCACAATTATTACAAATATGGAAGACATAGAATTATTTATTGAGAGCTGGGAAATTGAGAAATTATTTAAAGTAACAACAAGAAGACCTGTTAGAAATTGTACTGAGTATGACTGCAGTCACTGCATTGAGTTATTAAACAGAAAAGCTTTCACTCCATGCCATAATAAAGTAAGTTGCAAATGACTATATTTAAGAATTGTCATGTTAGACATTTTGAGAGTAAAGCCATGAATTCCTGTTCTCACCATGATGTTTTTCTACCAGACTAGTTATCCCCAGACCTTCTGTCAGCATGCTTTGGAATTCAGAATCATTTGCTGTTTATAGATTTATAGAAAGAGGAAGCATTATTATCTTTTTTCTCCCTATGTTTTTTTCAGAACTATATCTACAGCCTTCTAGAAAAATGAAAGTCCATCCTATGAAATAAATGCCTCTAGAAGAGAGAGATCAATGTCATTTCTTAACCCAGTGCAGAAACCAAGACAATGACAGTTTAATCCATTCCCTATGATCGTAGCCTCTTAGGTGTATACTTACAGTAGAACCTGTCACATATTCCATTTAATTGTACTTTATTAGCCTCTAACTTTCTGACTTTACGTAACCAGTAGATATTTTAAATAATCTGCATATTTAAAAACCCATTATTAGAAACAAAAGATAGACAAATACAGCATTTCATGGATCATTTGATGAAAAGCTAGTAAGTATCTGAGCACCTATTAGGCGTTGTGTTAAACTCCTGTGATCCAAAGATGACTAAGACCTTCCACTTACCCACGAGGAGTCTAGTGGGAAGAAAGCCTGGAAGTAGATACATTGAAAGATACACATAGGAGCTCAGAATTGAAGAAAACTTCCCAGAGTTTAAGACATTTGAATTATTTAGAAGAATATATTTTCTAGGAGAGAGAAGAGAAGAAGGGAGACCTAAGTAGGAGAAAATAATATATGGAAGGGCAAGTTGGGTGTAAGAGCCCAGGTCAGGAAACATCGGAAGTTTGGTGCAAAGCGTGTGGGTGGGAAGTGCCTGGGAAGAAGAGTGGGGGAATTGTGAAAGCAGGAAGGAGCTCACTGTGGAGCCCCTGCCCTGCTAGACCGGGAAGTGCAGACGTCATAGTTCTCAGCCTGCCCTCTGCCAGTCCCTGAAGACAGAGGCAAAGGGACAAAAATGCCACATATTTCTGAAGCTTCAGCTTTACTTAGAGATTTAGTTGCAGATAAGTTTTAAATCTTCACATTTATCAATACACGCACTCGAAAAATAACAAATGCTTTAAAACTCATCTCGGTGTCATTTTAATGTCTTTTAAAAGCAGAACGATTTTTGAGAATTGCATTTTTAACAGGGAACGTGGAAGGTTGGTTAAATCCAGCAACTTCCGCTTACAATTCAGACCACAGTGAGGCAACACAGAGTACCACGCAGTGTGTGACAGCCTTGGCTTTTCCCTTAGGCTCATCCCAGGGAATTCGATGGCAAAAGAAAGGAATGTTCATAATTTGATTTCCTGACTTCTAATCATCCTTCTTCACAAATCACCACGTGGCAGGCAGATGATCTTCGAAAACTGGAAACAGGATCATATCTTTTCTCTGCCTAAATCCCATCAGTGTCTTTAAGTTACACTTAGAGTGCATTCCAAACATTTATCAATGCTCACCAGATCCTCTGTGCTCTGGCCTGTCCACCTCCAGCTTCTTCACTGCTACACTGTTCTTGCCTATTAAACATCAGGCTTTCTCCTTTCAACTCTTGGAATATTCCAGGTTTTTTTTCCTGCCAATAGGCTTATATACTTACTGTGCCCTCAGCTGGAATACTTCCCTCCTTCAATCTACTCTAGCATTGTGACTCCTCTTTACTCCTAAAAGACTTTCTTAAATTGAGATCCACAGGGCAGAGAAGAAATCTGATTTATTCGCCTTTGTATTCCTCGTGCATAGCATAGTGTCTGATGTGTAGGTAGGTGCTCAATAAATCATGGAAATATGCATAAATGAGTGGAGGAAGGGAAGACACAGGAGAATCCTTCCTGTAGTTTTTTTGTGTGTTAAGTGGAGAAAGGATATAAATTTTTATTTTGAGTAAGTTAAGTCCAGAAAAAACATAGAAACATAATTCCAGAGCTCAGAGGAGATCAGTTGAGGCCAGAGATCAGGTTTGGGGGAGTTATCAGTACATAAGTTTTTTAAAATAATAATTAATGTAAGATGTGCCAGAGCCTGTTCTCTGCACTTTCCACATATTCGCTCACAGCAATCTCAAGCAGTAGTAGGCTTATTATTAACTAGAGTTAACATATGAAGAAACCAATGCAAAGATTTAAATGCCCAAGATGGTGTTAGAAACTGAAAATGGGTGAGACCAGGAGGAGCATTTGTAGTGCAGATGGGGTCTAGAGACACACTCAGAATGGGAGGCAGAAGAGAAAACAATGACCAGATGCACAGGCAAGAGAGTACTGTGCCCTCAAAGGCGAAACAGAAGGTCTAAGGAGCAGGAAGTGTTATCGCTTCATGAGCCTCTGAGAGCTTGGGGAAGGTTTCAAATACCAGTACTCCTGGGGGTTGACAGTTAGGAGGACCGCAGTGCCCACGGCATGTATTCTGTGCAAAGGGGTTGGAAACTTCGGAGAGTCAACAAAGGAGATTAAAAAGGAAGTTGAATCTTGAGTTTTACAGGTATGGACCTTGAAGAAGAAACGATGGAATGTGAAAAATTTTAAGCATTTTATCTTATACTTTGATCTATGTCAGAACTTAACATCTGAATGTATGTGCCTGGGGGAGTGGGGAGAAGGTGGCAGCAGAGTAGGTCAAAGTTACACTCAGCTCCTCCCAGGTCCAAACTGAAATTGAAAATATATTATAAACAATCAGGCTGAATGTAGGTGCTTAGTATGTTTGCTGAATGAATGAGTATAGAGAAAAATTGGAATAAATATTGCTACAAGTTAAATTATTTAGATATCAGGCATCTGTAGATCAAAATGAAATAATCTGTAGGAAAAAAATAGGTCCCTAATTAAATTGAGGTATGTCAAATAAAACAAATTATTTGAACAATGTATAATATTAATATATATTTTGAGATATATTTATAAACTAATTTAATAAGTAATACCATTATATTATCATTATGTGTATCATTATAGAAAGCTTTCAGGAGTTTCCAATTTCATCTATAGTAGATCAAAGTTTTATTCATTATATAGAAGAAACAAAGGTAATCCAAACTATAATATCAGAAATGAACCTTTGCTAGATACACATACTGTTTCTTTTCCATGTTTTTTGATTTAATCTTTATTGTATTTTTTTTCCATTACCATTTAGTCCCCTTATACCTCCCTCCCTCCATCAATCACCACACTGTTGTCCATGTCCATGTGTCCTTTTTAATGATAGTTGACGTGCGATATTATACTAGTCTCAGGTGTATGACATAGTGATTAGACATTTATATACCCTATGAAGCGTTCACCCCAATAAATCTGACACCACAGATAGTTATTGCAACATTGTTGACTGTATTCCTTATGCTGTAATTTACATCCCCATAAATATTTTCTAACTGCCAATTTGTACTTCTTAATTCCTTGCACTTTTTTCATCCATCTCCCTGTACCCCCCTCACCTGGCAACCATCAATTTGTTGTTTTTATCTATGGGGTTTTCTGTTTTGTTTGTTTGTTTATTTTGTTTTCTAGATACCGCACAGAAGAAAAAGCATATAATATTTGTTTTTCTATGTCTGACTTATCTCACTTAGCATAATAATCTCTAGGTCCCTCCATGTCTTTGCAAATGGTAAAATTTCATTCTTTTTCACATGTGAGTAATATTCCATTGTCTATATGTACCACTCCTCTTTATTCATTTGTCTATCGATGGACACTTAGGCTGCTCCCATATCCTGGCTACTGTAAATGATGCTGCACTGAATGTCAGGGTTTATATACATTTTTGAATTAGCGTTTTATATTTGTTTGGATAAATATCCAAAAGTGGGATTCTTTTTCATCTTTATAAGATAGATTTATTTATATCAGTACAGACAATATTTATTTTGTATAAAGTGTGTTTTAAAATATTGTAAATTTAGAGATGACAGCTAATACTATGAAGTTTTGAAAATATAAGGTCAAAAGGAACCATAATGAATATTAACTTGCTACCCTTTGATTCTCCGGAAAGTTTTAGGCTAGCTTGGGGCCTTTAGAGAAATAAAACAATACAGTTTATCCCAAGGCACAACATATTTCTAGGTTTCGCCACAGAGCTTTTGTGAAAAGATGTGGATCAATTATACCAATTCTTGGAACCATGAATGTGACGCACCTTCTGCATACGTGGCTCTGTGCAACAATTTTGACATCTGTATTCAGTGGAGAACGCCTGATTACTGCGGTGAGTAGTAGATGTCAAATAGTTTTCAACAGCCAAATAACATTCCATTTTTTTGCGTTCACTTCTTTCTTTTTCTTTTCATCACAAAATAATTCTGTAGGAATAAATGCATATAGATATAACCTAGAAGTTAGAGATAAGCTATCCCACATAGGCAGCTTCTATTTTTATCCTAATCTAAATTTAAAGTACTCCTCCATTTTTGCAAAAGAAAACCCATTTCACATAATATTAGTGAGAAAAGTGGACTGAAAAGGTAAAGAAATCACAGAGGATTGAGAAGGGATTTTGATTCTGCATCCTACAGCACATTTTGTTGACCCCATTTAAGCCACCTCACTTCCCCCAGCTTGTTCTTATTCATTTATTCTGTGGAGTTTTTTTGCCCCCTTTTCCTGCTTTCCTGACATAATATCCATTTCTGAGAAATCAGTCTTTCTGGCTTTCTTAGATATCTAGATTCAGTATTTCCCCAATTACATGTTTGTGTTTCCTTTTTCCTTTGTATGCATTCTTTGCTCATTTTTATCTGTGGGGCTCATGCTCTCTCATCAAATTGTAATGCTTTTCATCAACAATTTTGTCAGACATGTCAGCAATCTTGTACACATTTCACAGAAATATTATTAATTTAATTTAGGAAATAGTGATTAAGTGGGTTACATGGTAAAAGACTTTCAAAATGAATGTTACTCAAATGCTCCAACATAAAAGTATTAGTTTTCCCCAGAAAAAAAGATTAAAATGCTGATAAAGGTTAATAAATCACAAATGCCAGTTCTGTGACTCTACTTCAGAAATGAAGGAGCTCCTGGTGTGCCCTTCCATCCCCTTCGTCTCCCTGCCCTCCCGAATGTCATCACTGTTCACGACTGGGATTGCTTGATGCACAGGGATTGTATGACCTCACCATTTTACGTGATACTGTCAAACTGTTCTCCACTGAGATTTTACCATTTTGCAACCCCACCAACTCCGTGTTCATTTTTTAACGGTATGACATTTTAAGAACACTGAAAATGAAAAAGAATTTTCAGAGACATCATTTAGAAACTGCTCAACAATAATAGTTTCTTTTGACAGTGAAGGATTCAAACTAAATAAACATGCAGCATTTTCTGCTTTTATGACTTGGTTGAGTGACATATTTGAAGTATATTTCTTTGCTTATTCGAGTAGACTATTGTATTACCCTCTCACTGCACAAAGCAGAAACTTCCTAATAGTTGACTCTATACTTATGCCAACCAGGTTTGGGCTGCCTGTTGGTAATATTATTTTGATAGAAATCAGATGAACTTTTCCTATCCTAATATAACACTACCTGGATAACTGGAAGATACTCAAAAATACCCACTAATTTAAAAATTTCTGATTATGTAATAAATGAAAAAATAGACTTTGAAGAGACTGAAGTATGAAGAATCATTTTCAGAAAGAAATCTGACATTTCTTCCTCTTATTATAATTCCAATCAGTTACTTTTATCATTAACGAATTCTGTCCTCTATTACTCATAGAGCTGAGTTGCCCAGAGGGTAAGGAATACCAACCCTGCGTGCGACCCTGTGAAGCAAGAACATGTCTGAACAGATGGTTCTATGGACACTCTTCATGTTTGAATTTAAGAGAAGACTGTGTGTGTGAAAATGGAACCATTCTTCACAGGCCGTATTCAACTCAGTGCATTCCAGAGAAAGAATGTGGTAAGCAGTGAACAAATAGAACATTGTCAGAACTTGGAGAAATATGTTGAGAAAGACTGATCAAAAACAACCTAGGTATTAGAAAGGAAATGAGTTTGTTTATTTAATAAACCAGTTAATGAAAGGCAAATGTCATATGATCTCACTTATATCTGGGACCTAATGAACAAAATAAAGTAATAAATGAAGTAGAAACAGAAACGTGGATACACAGAACAGACTGACAGCTCTTGGAGGGGAGGGGAGAGGACTGGATGAAAGAAGGTGGAGAGATTAGCCAGAGAATATACATGCATGACCCATGGACACACACAACGATGTGAAGATGACCCGAGAGAGGAGCTGGTTGGAGCTAGGCAAAAGTGGGGAGAGCGGGGATGATTGTAATAGCATAAACAGTAAAACAGGATTTAAAGCATGTAGTTTGATTTCAATGGAAGTTATCCAAATAGGAGCCTTGGTAGTAATGTGCTTTAATCTCTAACTATGCCTTTCATAAGTGGGCAAGGATATAGCAAATTAGGAACGAAGAGTGTAGTATGTGAACTGTATTCAGATTCCAATCATTTCAAGTATTCATGATTCAGCTTCACCTCTGTAAGCCCGAGTTACGCATCTGTGGAGTGGGGAAAATAACCATAAGCTTAGTGTGGGAATGCACAAAGTACAAAGCATTTCACAAAAATGTCTGGAGAAAAATAGCACTCAAAAATATCTGAGTGCTATTATAATAATAATATTATCTGAGAGAAAAGATTTAATATCTCTGCTTTTATTTTCAAACAATTTTATTCTGACACATTATTTCCATGGTGGTTTCAGATGACAAAATTGCAAAATAGAGAAGATTTTAGTATGATACTTTATCAGTTGCAAGTCTCATCATTACAATCAGAAGAAAAGAGATTTAGCTAATAATTAAAGAAAAAAACAAGTAGAAGCGAAATGCACATGTGGTTTCAGACACGAGTTTGTGTTTGCCATTGAAGAAATTCGAGAATATACAGGCACACTTATGTTTGTCTTTAGGAGCCCGGCAGGTTGTTTTGCTGGCAAATTGGGTGGTGTAAAATAAGTTCATTGGAGGCTGGTTGGTCACTACTTTTATCTTTACCATTCCTTAAAAGAGCTACTAGAGAACCATATTTATCATTAAGAAAACTTTAATAATAAAACTAACAGAGTTGCTAAATAATATTTGCTTTTGTTTCCTGCTTTCCACATTTACATTTTAAAGCTGAAATATTTTGAATTTTCGTAAGACAAAAATGTTAATGTGAAGGAGGGATTACCTTGTTTTCTAACACTACTCATATTTAACAATTAATACTTTAAAACATTAAAATTCACGTTACTGAGTTCATTCTAGTACATTGTGTTCACAAGACTTAAAATGAAAAAATAATTAACCAATTATATTATTAATAAAAGATGGTATGCAAATTTACAGAGAGTTATAGAGGAAAATATATTTCCTGTGGACTACGTCAGAAGTCTCATTAAGGAAAAATAAGCTAGTATCTGCTGAATGAAAAGACAAATTTGACAAAGGATAGGTGTGTGACATGTTATCTGTGCCACTGGGTCAAGTCACAGTGTGAAATAAAAATATAGGAGCTTGATTGATTTTTAGTGTCCAGGTTGTGAGTGATGTGACATTGTTAATTTTTTGAAGCATGTACTGACAGTGAAGACCAGCCCCACGCCGCTGGGGAGATCTGGAATGGGGGCATTGACGAATGTGCCCTCTACAAATGTTTGGAGAATGGAAGCATTATTCCTATAGAGCCTGAGTGTGAGGAAGAGCCCTCACCGATTTGTGAACGAGAGGCTGAAGTCGTCCTGGGCTTCATTGATAAGCAGTCCTGCTGTTCAAAGGAAGTTTGTGGTATGTATTCAGGAAATGCCACATAATAGGTATGTTTATAATCTTTGCATAAAAGCAGGTGTGCGTGATGCTTGCTATGACAAACTGTAAGTTTGAGGTAACAATGAAAGTATTTCCCTAAATTTCATTTGCACTTTCTCAAAGCAAGTTTTGCCTCTTTATCGTTTTGTTGATTTTACAAATACACATGCAAAACTCTGGCTATTAGCAATTAATAATATTCAGCAATACATGACCATAAAATGGATCTGGGAATTTTTGACTTAGGACAAGTGAGAGTGAAAGGTAATAACAAATAAACGTTAAATTTGCTGCCTTTTCACATATGGTCCATTTTGTGAACAGAATGGTTGTAACAGCAGTATAAAATCTTGCATAGTGAGATCATATCCCTGCTTGGAGTTAGAAACATAAGATTTTAGTTATGTTCACTAACATTTTAATGCCTGTTTCTTATTTGTAGCATGTGACATGACCTTGTGTGATACTACCATTCCGACATGTACGGACAGTCAAAAATTGACAGTTGGACATAGCCCTCTTTCTTGCTGTCCACAGTACCAATGTGGTGAGTAATTAATTAGGAAGAATAAGAGCGAGGGTCATTATTGTTCATTCAGAATAGTGGATTAGATTCTCATTCTTTGTGTCTACAAAGAAATGATCTATTATCAAAGATCATGGCGTTGTCTTCCTAAAGATAGTTTTTTCACCTGCAAATACATATATATACACATTATGTACATGTACATAAACTTACATATTATATACATGTATATAATAATTAACTAATTTTAAAGATCTTAAACTTGTGGAAATATAGAAAATAGAATATTATATATAAAATATAGGTTCAAAGATAACTAAACCATACTATTTTATTGATTTTATCTTAAACAATTTAGTTTTTCAAATATTTTTGTGTTTTTGCAGAATGTGACCCACTCAAATGTCCCAGTATTCCAATACCAGAATGCAGAGAAGACCAATTCATGATTCAAGTTCAACAGGATGAGCCTTGCTGTTTTGGTCCTATCTGTGGTAAGTGTTGTATGAGATAATTTCTTGGAAGAAGAGGAAGGATGTATGGAAAAATCTCTTATTTGATATAAATTACATGAGACTGATGGAAACCAATATTCTGCTGTTGTAGGAATTGAAATGAATAAAAACAATAAAGAGAAAGTCTAGAATTTTAATTATAATTATTATTTAGTACCTACTATATTGTTTATCCATAAATTGGAATAATGAGTAGTGAATTCATTCACTACAAGAGTAGTGAATTAAGAAAACTTTAATCCATTAATCAAAAATATTTTGATCCTAGTAGAACAAGTTATTTTGAAAATCTTAATGCCCATTTCAGGTAAGATGGTATTCTGTGTCACTGCTTGGAAAGCATAAAGCAGTATACTCAAGCAGTATTAGTGTTTTTAGGACCAAATAAGATCTGTTATAGCCATATTTTTTATTTTCTATTTTATTAATCATAATGTATTTCATAGACACATAGTAATCTGAACTAATAATTACATTTTTTTTTATTTCAACTGTAACTTCTGGCTTTTTGTTTTATCTTTAGTTTGTGAATCTTGCACTGAACCTATTCCAATATGTACCGATGGGGAATTTCTCACTGTGGATCTTAATACCACAGATGTCTGTTGTCCTCGGTATTATTGTGGTAAATATATTTTAACTACTTTAAAATATTTGCATGTGTCCAATGTTAAGAAGCTCAGTGTATCTTAGTTATACAATCATGTCAGATCATAGTTGAATTCTAGCATATAAAATACACATTGAACATGTTATGTTTTCATATATCTAAGAGGTCTTCTTTGATAATATCATTACCTAGGAAAAATAGATTAGTGTGACTTGTCTCATCACCCTAGAATTTCTAGTAATCCAGCTGACTCCATGCCCTCTTCACTTCCTTTCCCTTCTTGCACTCCTGCCATCTCTCAGGGCTCTTTATTTGGTGAGCAGTCCTAGTTCTACACTGTTGTGGTATGTGCCATGAATCACTTATTTGTCCTCACCAACACATGGCAATGGGGTGGTGGGAGAGGCAGTGCTGGGGAGATAGGGTTCATGCACTACATCAGCAATGACTGAGCTGAATGGTAGATAGTGAAACTAGTGACTGCGTGAAGTTAATGTTTATCCATGTAATTTTCCTATTCAGTCTGTGAACCAAATCTTTGTCCCACACCACTGCTCAACTGCGCAGAAGATATGACACTTGTGAAAGAATACGTGTCTGGTCAATGCTGTCCAATATGGCACTGCGGTAATTAATTTTCATATTTTAAAGTTTTATTACAATACATTAATATATTCTGATCACTATAAATGTTGATTTTTGCCTTTTAGAATGTAGCTGTGAAAACCTGGTTATACCAACTTGTGAAGTGGTAAGAACATATTTTGATTGACTTGTCATATAATTTAAATCAGTTGATTCTTCCTTTACCTCTCTCAGTTCTGATACTTGAAGTTACTGGAGTTATCCTCCCTAAGTTCTGTTGAAGTAGATTAAACTAATATGCCCTGATGTGAAGGAGCTGTCAGTGTTTTACATTCTACTTCAGACAGGAAAGTACAATACCTTATTTTCTTCACTGGTGACTGAATCTACTAATCTCGTGTCTACTTTAGTTCATTGTTCTTAAATGAAATAAAACATTTAAAAATACTATCTCAATGTTGGCATAGATTGTGATAATAGTTTCATGGATATATATTTATCTCCAAATTCATTAAGTTGTATGTTAATTATGTACAGCTTTTTGTGTGTAAAATACCTTGTGTTTTATAAAAGCAGTAATCTAACATTTCCTGTAATGATGAGTTAACATCTGTTATTTGCATAGAATGTATAAATAACTTTCATAAATATTCTCTCA
>PVKM010025727.1:0-19777 GCA_004027735.1 Carollia perspicillata | reverse complement strand
GATTAAATTATAAAATGTTGATTTATTTTAAAAAGTTTGGGTTAGTAATATTTGTAAAATTACATGCAATAGATTGTGTTTCACCTTGCAGGTATATTTTCTGTGATGATTTTACTTCTACTTGAAATAAATTTGGGGTCAAAATAAATTTGACTAAGGACCAAGTGTTATCGAAGATGTTAACTATCTGTCATCAATTAGCTGGATTCTTTATTAAGCTTCTTTAGATATAAGCTTTTTTAGATTAGGGAAAAAGAGAGTTAGTTGAAAATATAAAAGAAATGAGGAGAAAGCCAATTTTCTTGTTATAGCCAGGCCTTACGGGAATTCAAGGACAGTAGATAGACCATGCCATGTGAATAGAATTCAGCACTGCAGTACAGTCATGCCTCTTGTAAAGCAGATGGTGAGGACCAGGAGGCAACTTAGGATCCACTGTTGCTCTAGGAACCAGGAACCCCTGTGATGATATCATCCTGCTAAATAAGGAATCAGTGGTAAGAATTTCTTCTCCATTTCAGTACTGCATCATTTGCATGATTTACTTGCACCCTCTAGGCTCCTGTTGTTATTCACTCGTTACTTTTGTGTGTTATTAGCAGTAGTAGTGCTAGTAGTATGAGCAGTATTAGTTTTGTGCTTTCTTTCTCCATGCAGTCTCTAATCCCCTTTCCCCTGTGTCTTTCTGCTTCAGCAGCTGCTAGTGAAAACTAGCTCTGCATTACATAACACTTTCAAGTTTCTTACCTAAGAGTCTTACAGATTTAATTTAGTCACCTCTCCCCTGTCATCAAAAACATTTATTACAATTACTAAGAAATTTCTTCCCTCGAGCCTAGTGGTCTCTCTTGATTGAATTGACTTGGTCACAGTATCAAAGTCACATGTTTGGCAGCATAGCCACCAAAGCCAGATGTGGTCACTGGGGCCACAGGAAACCAAGGGACAGAACACTTTAGAAGAGGTTTTAAAAATGGGAAACATTAAAAGCTTGTCCTGTTAACTTCTCTAAACCAGAGTCATAACACATACTCTGCAGTGTGGATTATCTGGCTTGACATTTAATAGTTTTGAACACTAATGATTTTTTTGAAAAGCCCCAAATATTAAATTAGGCTTCTAGAGAATTCTGATGCATTATAAATAAAAGGAATAATTTTACATATGCTAGAACTCGACATACATTTTTGACAGATAACTTTGAAAAGAATTAAAAATTTATACTTATTTTATAAAGCCAGTCTTTGATAAATTAGGAGAGATTACTTTTTTTTTTTATTATTCTCAATGTTGTAGTATAGATATTATACATTCTTGCTTGGATTTATATTATATTGAAACTCAATAAGTCAATATAACTGATTTAATAAAAAATGTGTACTTGAGCTATGAAGTAGTAGGTACAATTTATACATAGGGATGATGTCATGATTATAAAAATTAAAATCAACAAACTGCATGTTTATCAAGTATATAAAAAGATGTAAATACTATGAAGGGCCGTCTTATGTTGAGTTTTTTGGACCAATATCAGCAAAATATTCTGACTAACCCAAAATAACAGTGCATAGGTAACGTGACTATTTCAAAGAAAGCAGATGTGAATAAAGGATTAAGTTTCTAAGCCTTTACTAGTTGGAAAAGAAATATAAATGTGAGGAAGAATATGAAAATAAGTTCAAGTTAAATTTTGTATAAATTGGATTTTTGCTGCCAAAATTTTATTAGGAAATATAGGATTAGATGAAAGAAATATTCCTAGACCTTTAAAAGATGCTTTTTAACAATTATTTTTAATGCTAATCTAGTAACATTTTATTCCAACTTCAGATATTATGGTTAATATGAGTTATAATCCCTTCTCAATTGAAGAAACTTCAAAATTACAACAGATCTGATCATCATTTTCACTCTAGAAAACACTGTAGCCTGATGTAAAGCCAGAGGGAAAAAAGACAAAGAACAGCGAGGAAGGTAAAAGCAAGTTCTTTGGGGAATTCAACAATATGTTGCAGTGGATATGGAGATTTCATACTATTTTCATAAATAATCTGTAAGTAAAATCTAGCATTGTTGATTATAAAAGTATAAAAAATTGTCAAAACTATAGTAATTTTAATCAGTAAAAGGAAAATAGTTTTAGGATATTTTTCATATCAGTTAGCAGTGACAAAAAATAAATAAACTTCTAATCATGTGTAAAACATTTTTTTAAACCTGCTTATGATAGTGGAAAGATCCCAAAACTGGCATTCTGGTTATGAGTAATTCAAGTGCGGCAGATAACTATTAGATAAAAAGTATCCTTTACAATAGAAGCAAAATAAAAACTGTTGGAAGATGAGACTTGGACTTACATTGAGAGTTAAAATTCTGAACATTATTTAGGGACTATGAAATGCTCATGTTGAATTTAGTCAGTTCTTTGTATTCAAAAATGCATATTCATTCTTTGATTAACCATATAACTATGTAAAAGTAAGAGATGTCTTTAGTGCCCTTAAATATTGTTACCTAGATATTATAAAAACAAACCCTACAGAGAGATATCACTTGTAAACTGACCACTTTAACAACCTGTTTCTATTTTCCATACTTCATTCAAGTTTTTGAACACACACATACATATTTTTTGCATGTGAGCAATGATTGACATGTTAGAATTTTATATTTTTATATTTTCTTTATCAAAAGCATTTTTCAAGATTATGCAAAGAGATTTGTAAGCATTAATTTTGGTGGCTATATAATAGTCCGTTAGTTTGATGTAACATAAGTACTGTCTCCCCACTGTTTCACATTCAATCTGTTTAACAATGTAGTGAAATTTGTGTTGCACATGTTATTATACTTCTCATGTATTATAGCCTCAAGACACAAAACATTCTGAAAATAAAATGTTGGCTTTGGTAGTGGGAATGCAGAGGAAGAAGAAATGGGAGTAATGAATTCAAAAAAATATCATCCTCTATTTTAAATCAAGCCCATTATCTCACTCACACTTTAATTAACACTGATGGGTTTTTAGCCAAATGATAAGTTCAAGGTAGAAAACACTTCAGATTAAATATTGCACAAATGATTAAAAGCTAAGTGTCCTAATTTGATTCTAAAAATTATTGATCAAGCACTCAATCTGCACTTTGAAGTGCGGTGGGATTGGTGGTGAAATAAAAACATCAAAATATATTAGACATGGACTTTGCCATTAAGAAATCTTTGGAAGGAAAAAAACAAATAAAAACAGACTTGTAACAAACACAGTAACATATATGTAGTCAAAATAAAATAATTAATTGAACCTAAGCCCAAACCTGATGTATGGTGAACATAGTGCTTATTCAGATCAGATCGGAATGCCTCTTTATCTCCAGCCTCGTTTATCTAAGTAATTCCAATTTATCTGTCCATATCAGGTCATTTGTCAGCTTCTTACTTCCTCAGCTATATCAGGTCCTTGACTATTTGTTGTATTTTATCGTCTCCTTTTGCTTCTGAGTCCTTCATTTGTAATAACACATTCATTAGTGAGTAAAGTCTGACTTCCCAACATCTGGTAAAGTGCCAGAAACCTAGTTGGTACTCATTAAATATTGTCCACTCATTTCCTGATGGAAAGAGAGATCTATGTTGACCTAAAGTGACAGAGAAAGCTTCTTGAAAAAGGTAGAGCATTTAATAGGCCTTAAGGAATTAATAGGCTGAACAGAAGGAAAAGGATTTCAAGCGGGGAAATGACAATAATAAATTGACGAGGAAGGTACTAATGTGTTCATGATGGCTGAGTCTGGAATTTATATTAAGGTATAATTTTATGACACAAGGGAATGTTGACAATTTTGGTGAATTTAAGGAACATATTATCAGGGTCAGTTCTGACGACTTAGTCTAAAAGCTGTAATAATTTTGTAAGATGAGATAAGAACCTTTAAGAGGAGAGATGTTGGAATGAATTCACAGTTTTAAAGGCGGCACATGCTTTGTGATTCTAGGATTTGGGACACAGCCAGGATGCAGAGTGACATAAGTGTCATGGAGTACAGTGAGTTAGGGATCGCTGATGTTCAGCTATTGAATAGGTGATTAAAATGGTTGTTGTAATGACCAATACTGGCAGTGGGTAATCCAATAAAAGAAAAATATAACCTGAGAATAAAAAACCTAAAAAGTAGGAACAAAATTGGATTGCCTAGTGAATAGATTATGGCACTGATTATATGGACATTAAATGGAAATACATGAAATGGAAATTTTGCTCCTTTTTCATCCTTGCCACTCCACCCCATCCCCAGGCTTTCCTCTTCTCAACAGCAAACAAAGTGTTGGTTCCAAATGTAATTCTGATCTTAACACTGTTCTGCTCAAAACCCTGCAATAACTCTCCTTTCCTCTATGTGAAAGCAGCACAGAGTATGTTTTTAATGGCCTTTGAGCTTGCTGTGCTTCCGGCCAGGGAGGCCCTGGAGGCTCTGGGAGGAGCTCCAAGAACACTCCCCCACCATTTGGTGTCCAAGGCCCACCAGCGTAGGAACCTGAGCCCCTGAGGCCATCCGGACCTGCGAGGGAAGAGGAAAGCAAAGAGTGTGGCATTTCTATGCATTTCTCTTTTTAAAGATGACTGCCAGAATCCTCTGCAGGGCAGAAGTAGATGGGAGAGTATATCCCTCCACCCAGCCACCTCCCTATCCCCACACATATGCCCTTTCTGTTGAGTCATGCTGTGTTGCCCTAGGTGCAGGAGCAACACACGCTGGTGCTGTCCTCCGCACCTCCCAACCCCTTGCCATTTCCAGGGGGTGGTCTCCCTGTTACAAGATCAGGGTGCATGATTGGTTTTGGTGAGGGCCCCACTGTGGATTGCACATTTCTCAATGCATCCTCACATGGTTTAAGAAAGATGGGAGCTCACTGGGGCCCATTTTAGAAGGGCAGTCAAGAACAAGAATAAAAATGATGTTGCTGGTAATAAAGCATAGTGCACATACCATTAAAAAAAGAAAGAAAATGGGATTTAATCAGTTGGTGGGGTTATGTTGATTATGGGGATATAAGTGTTCAAATAGAAGAATAGGGCAATATATGTGCTAGAAGTTTCAGCAACCCACTCAAAAAATCACTGAAGATTAAGATGAGAAAATATGAATCATTTTCATCAAAGATAGAATTTTGTATCTGAAAAGAGTAAATTTTATTAAATAATTGTTTGTAGTAATGTTCTATTGAGCCCCTAGTATGTGCTGGATATATTACCAAGCACTCTTCATACTTTATCTCATTTAATCCTGAAAACAGCCAAGTATAAATTTAAGAGATAATTCACTGTATTCTCACATTCAATCATCTTGATTTATACTTCCACAAACCGAAATTCTCACCTCGTTCACTGAGTGTACAAATCAGTCTGGGTTTAGTCTCAAGTGTTCAGTACTTGAAGTGACTTGCTTATATTATTAATCAATTTCTAAACCCAATTAAAAGGGAAAGAAAACAATTAAGAAAACATGTTTTTGCCACATGCCAGTCTCATTACTGGGACAACACATTTTATTAAAAAGATACCTAAAGTACTCTGTAAATTGCTATTTATTTCTTAGCTAAACTCATATCACTAGTTCACTTCTTGGGGGCTTTACATCTTAAAATATCTCTTTGTTCAGAGCTCATTTTCTAAGTATTATTTGCATATTTATAAGACTATTAGATCAATTCTCTAAAACATACACATGAAACATTATGTGTTTATAAAAGAATAAGATTCATTCATATTAAATAAGTATAAGATATTCTCTAGGTTAAAAACTCATTCCAAAATTAGTAAACTAAAGGTCATACAGTGCAAGAGTTCTGTCAAAGTGTTTTTTTTTCAATACAGTAATTTAGAATTAAACAGTGGCAGCAACTGAAGGCTAAATTATTTCATATTTCAATAAAAGATGACATGACACTCAAGCTGAATAGATACCTTCATAAATATATATGACAGCCAATAAGTACATTCAAAGTTTTCAGTATCTTTACCTACAAAAAATGGGGAGGAAATGGGGAAGGGCCATCAAGAAACATATATAAAGGATACATGGACAAAGCCTAAGGTGGGTAGGATCAAGGGTGGGAGGTAGGATGGCTACCTCTCAAAATAAATTGAAGAGTATTTTGATATTTGGGATCAGTCATATTGAAAAATTTTAAAAAGCTAGAAAAACAAGAATGATAAATTGATAAAAACATAAGTAAGTTAACATTTTGTTGTTTTCAAATTATACATAGGAAATATGTGGATATTTATAAAGATATGATGACAAAGTGATAACATTTTAATATAAACTTTTATATTTTAAAAGATAACATTTTAATTTTTACCATTGTCATAAAGAATGATTTGATTATTCTTTTACTG
Source organism: Carollia perspicillata (assembly GCA_004027735.1). NCBI lineage: Eukaryota > Metazoa > Chordata > Mammalia > Chiroptera > Phyllostomidae > Carollia > Carollia perspicillata. Next base: position 13,380 of record PVKM010025727.1, on the reverse strand, counting down.
ATTTTGAATCTGAGTCCTTAATTAACTGACTGTTCTTCTGGCCTCCAATCACTTTTTTGTTTCTCTTTGCTCGAGTAGCTCGAGATTTATTTTTTGACTATGATTATCTATGAAAAGTTAGTCTCATGTTTACATATAACAACCAAATACAATTATCTGTTAAATAAATTGTTTAATACAGGGAAGTAGCATGAAAGCTTCCCTGAAAATTTCTGTTTTAATATTTGTTATTTGCCATTCTGTCCCTTTCCTTAGAGAGAGAGAGACAGACAGACAGACAAAGAGTAACTAACTTTTGCAGCCAGGTTATCTTTAATAATAATGGCTGAATACCCATTTTTGATCATTTTAAATGGCATCTAATAAAACATAAACTAAGCCATACACATTCCCTCTCCATTCTCTGGTTTTTCATTTTCTTAATGCTTTTTGTAAGAACTATTTTTCATGTCACACCCATTAATTTATTTAAAAAATTGAAACTACATCATATAGTATTAAAATATTTTCTTGGTACAGCTATTATAAAAATAGTATGAAGGCTCCTCAAAAAATTAAAAAATAAAACTACCGTATGATCTTGTAATTTCAGTTCTGGGTACTTATCTGGAGAAAACAAAACACTGATTCAGATTGATATATGCACCCCCATTTTCCAATCAAAAGAGATACGGTGGCTGAATGAAGTAAACAAGACCCATACCTGTGAACACTACAAGAGACCCATGTCGGATCTGAAGACACTCACAGACTAAAAGTAAAAGATGGCAAAAGATACGTCAGGCAAACTGAAACATTAAAAAAGCCGGTGTAGCAATAATTATATCAGACAAAAAAGACTTTAAAACTAAGGCTATAGCAACAAAGATGGACATTTCATATACGATAACCAAGACATGGAAACAACCAAAGCGTCCATCAATAGACACTTGGATAAAGAAGAGTGGTACTTACATACAAGGAAATGTTATTCTCACACACACACACACACACACACACACACACACACACACACACACAGAGGAAATCTTGCTCTTTGTGACAACATGGATGGACCTAGTGGGTATTATGCTCAGTGAAATAAGCCAAAGAAAAGCAAATACTGTATGATTTTACTTACATGCAAAATCTTAAAAAACACAAACAAAAATAGACTCATAGATACAGGAAACAATTTGGTGGTTTCCAGAGTGGGGAAGGGTTGGAGGATGGAGAACTAGGTGAAGGGGATTCAGAGGTATAAATGTACAGTTATAAAATGAGGAAGTCTCAAGGATGTAATGTACAGCATGTTGGTAACTTCTTTGATGCATCAGATAATAGTTTTCAATTATTGCTAGAGCATTTCCTCATTTTTGTGCTATTTACGATGTAATAACTATATGTAAAATATACTTGTTAAGATGTCCTCCACTACTATTTTAAGTCTAAACAAATAACAAAACTATAAAGTCCTGGCTTACAGTAGAATAACAGCAACAATAATAATAATAATAATAATAATAATATTGTAATAACTTTGTATGTTGACAGATGGTAATTAGACTTATTGTGGCAATAATTTTATAATGTACATAAATATCAAATGACCAGAAACAAATAGAATATTGTTTGACAATTACACTTCAATAAAAAAGAATATTTTCTTAAAGATCTAAGTAGCACCATGTAATATTAGGTTAGAAATAAACTTAAATGATCATCAGACATGCAGCACTATAATTCCCCCAATGACTTTGCTGAAACAGAATCTCTTTTTTATTTTTATTTTAAATCTTTAAAATATCTGTCTAATCTAGAACAAAAATAAGTGTTCTTAGAATTTCCACTTACTCTTTCTTGACCTGATCATTCAGACTAAAACTAAAGATTTATATCCTTTCCATGTATCATTCATTTAACAAATATTTTATTGAATGAGACTGGGTACCACACAGAGTTAGGTATGGGGTACAGATCTTCACAAGTGCTCTTTCTCAAACTGTGTACAACATAGTGATTAGGACCATCGTAGGTGATTACAATATGCTTAGGTAAATGTTCTCATAAAAATCAAAGCAGATAGATCTGCAATCACATAGTACATTACCTAATTCAGGCTAGGGAGAAAAGGAAACTGAACAGCTCCAGGGTTTTGTCCTTTTCTTCTACTTGGACCCCCACTATAGGAGTACCATGTCCCTGCAAACTCCCACCGTCTCCCGCAGCAGTGAACTGCTCTCTGTGATGGCCATGTCCTTTCTATATATCGTGCAACCAAGAGGATCTATAGCAAGATCACTATAGCAAGAGTAAACATGTCTTTGACACTGAGACAGATTTTCTTCGGCCTGTTAATGTTTATGGATCCTCTTTGTTTGCTCCCTTATCAGTAGAATTATTTATTTTTCCTTTAAACATCTGCTTCAGGTTTTTATTTAATTATTTTTGTCTCATTAACAGCATTTTTCACAGTCATCTGCCACTTAATGGCAGGGGTATGCTCTGAGAAAGGTGTTGCTAGGTGATTTCACTATTGCAGAGACACAGAGTGCACTACACAAATCTACATGGCATAGCCCAGTACACACCTATGTGATGTGTTCTAGCCTGTTGCTCCTGGAGTACAAAACTGCATAGCATGCCACTGCACCAAATACAATCAGCAGTTATAACCCAATAGTGTTTTTGTATCTAAGCTCATTTAAACATAGAACAAATACAGTAAAATATGTTATAAAAGATTTTGAAAGTGGTAGTACACCTGTGTACTACCATGCATGGAGCTTGCAGGACGAGAAGTTGCTCTGAGCGAGTCGACGACGAGTGAATGTGGAGGCCCGGACACGCTGTACATGCCTCTACATCTTATACATACTGTCCTACCAGCCTGCCTCTGCTTCCTCTAACAGGGTGAGAAATAGAACACTGAAGCTGTCGATGCAGCTCCACGAGCAGGGATGCAGGCTGGATTGATTAGAAATATATCAAGGAGAAACTGGCTGGGAAAGGCATAGATCACAATAATTGTGACTGTCAGAGAAGAGGGAAGGTGGCCTGAGAATCAGTAGGAATAAAAAATCAAGATAGAGAGATAAAGGAAATAGGGGATTGTCAAAAAATTGTGGTATTGGCTATTGCATGTTGGAACAGTGGTCAGATTAAGAAACTCTGTATTCCTTTTTCTTAAGAGGATGTTTACCATGGAGAGGGTATAAAACTGAGGACTCGATGTTTTAACTTTGGAAATTTGTTTTTCGTTCCATTGACCCTTTCCGGAACAAAGGGCTCTCTCTGGTACTGAATTGATGGAAGAAATAAAACTTATCTCTGCTTTACATCATTACAACCTCAAAATATTTCCAAAGCACAGAGATATACTGGCTACACACAACAAAGAAAGCTTCTATAAAAGAGGCAGTGCCACTAAGCACCAAACTCCTGCAGGCCTCCGTACAGGATTTTCGGTCCTTATCCAAGAATTTACAGCAGTGTCCTGTGAAGCCCACCACCTAGATCTGGGAGGGCTGCAGCGCCGCTGAGTGTGTAACCTTGGGAAAAGCTCCTCTGAGCTGCAACGGGTCAGTGAATGACCGGGACGCAATCTGAGCAGTCAAAATTGAAATGTTACGAGTGAGAGGAAATTTATTCCCAAGCCCCACAACATTGCTCCCATCAGAGAAACATAATTCCTCCTGAACCACATAACCTTCTATTTCTTTAAAAAAAAATCAGCTCCATTATAATCTTATGGGATCACCAACATGTATGCAGTTCACTTCTGACTGAACTATCATCGTTAGTCAGCATATAACGCTATTTCACAGTGACACCTCACTTTTCTGAATTTCCTCTTATCTCTCATATTTATTTTTCTAAATCGCCTTTCCTTGTTTTTCTCCTTAGCTATATCAGATTGCCTCAGAGATATGTCTGTACTCTCTTCCCTCTTCTAGCCACAAATTATTTTAAGATGATTGTATCTATTATGAGAGATTAAATTTTTTTTCTGATCTTGTAAAGTCCTAAAATTTTCCCTCCAAGCAAAGTGACTCTTGAGGATTTGCATTCCCAGTTACATAGCTGACATTCCAAGTGTCTGTCCCACAGGCATCTGAAATTTGAATCTACCCAAAATGAAATCTGAAACCCTTTTCTCCCTCCCTTCCACACCCAATCCCTGTGATTATAAATTCAAATGTGACTTTATTCCATTCCTTCATCTTCACTGACACCATCCTACTTTAAGCCACCTTTGTCTCAGGCTTGGATTATTGCAATAATTTCCTAAATCATTTCTTCACATATCCTTTAAACTGTAAAAATTTATGACTACTGTATTTTTCAGACTATAAGATGCACTTTTTAACCACATTTTTTGCTTCAAAGATTTTTTTTTCTGTTTTCCTCCTCTAAAACCTAGGTGTATCCTATGGTGTGGACCCAACACACCTAGGTTTTAGAGCAGGAAAATAGGGGGAAAATTTTGAAACAAAAAACGTGGCAAAAAAGTACATCTTATAGTCCAAAAGATACGGTAGTTGTTTTTTTTTTCCTTAAAAATCCTTCAATATATTTCCATTATTTTAATTAATTAATTATTTTAACTAAATCAGTTTTAATGCTTCAATTACAGTTGACATACATTATTATATTAGTTTCAGGAGTATACCCAAGTGATTAGAATTTATATATAATTTACTAAGTGATCATCCCAATAAACTCATATCCATCTGACACCTATGTAGTTATTAGAATATTAGTGACTATATTCCCTATGCTGTACTTACATCCCTATGACTATTCTGCAACTATCAATTTCTACTTCTTAATGCCTTCAACTTTCATCCATCTCCCAAAATGTTCTGGCAACCATCATAATATTCTCTGTATCTATGAGTCTGTTTCTATTTGCTTGTTTATTTTGCTTTTTAGATTCAACTGTTGATAGATACATATTTATTGCTATTTTATTCATATTTTTTACCTTTTCTTCTTCTTCTTAAAGAAGACCCTTGATCATTTCATATAATACTGTTTTGGCAGTGATGAACTCCTTTAGCTTTTCCTTGTCTGGGAAGCTCTCTATATGTCCTTTGATTCTAAATGATAGCTTTGCTGGGCAGAGTAATCTTGGTTGTAGGCATTCACTTATCATTACTTTGACTATTTCTTGCCAATCCCTTCCAGCCTGCAAAGTTTCTATTGAAAAATCAACTGACAGTCTTATGGGAATTCCTTTATAGGTAAACTAAATGCTTTTCTCTTGCTTCTTTTAAGATTCTCTCTTTGTCTTTAACCTTTTGTATTTTAGTTATGATGTGTCTTGGTGTGAGCCTCTTTGGGTTCTTGTTTGGACTTTCTACACTTCTTGCACTTGTATGCTTATTCCTTCAGCAGGTTAGGGAAATGCTGAGTGATTATTTTTTCAAATAGGTTTTCAATTCTTTGCTCTCTCTTTTCTCCTTCTGGTACACCTATGAGGCAAATGTTTTTGTGCTTAATATTGTTCCAGAGGTTCCTTAAACTAACCTCACTTTTAAAAATTATTATTATTATTGCTTTTATCCTAACCTGAGGACTTCTTTTTTCATTGTTTTTAGAGAGAAAAGAAGGGAGCCAAGAAGGGAGATGGAGAAACATTGATACAAGAAAGCAGCATAGATTGGTTGCCTCCCATACAAAACTGGACAAACTAAATCTTATTACCATTACTATCTTCAGTCCGATCTCCAACTCCTGATCCCGCTGACCCAGTCCATGGCAGGATCTCCCCACCTGTCTCCATTGTCAACAAAAGAAACTTCCAAACCTGTAAGAATTTTTCTGAGGTCATTTGAGCCAAAATGATGACAATTTCTGGAAAATAAAATCTCAGTGAATTGAGAAAATGCTTCAGAAAATGGCAGTTTCATCACTTATTTTATACATTGGAATCAAAGGGGAAGATTTACAGGGGATACATGAAATACAATGGTGATAGATTAGGTGGGCGGGAGAAAGCAGAGGGGAAGTCTCTGGGATCGAATAAAAAGGAAAATGAATAGATGCACACTTCTTTTACATCTGTGGGTACAGGATAGTTAACAGTCAGCAATTAACACAATAACAGTAACAGTGAGGGGATTTGTGGTCCCTGGTTAGTGGTTGTGCTCAGAGGGGTCCAGAAAAAAAGAATTTACTTTGATATTCCAAAGGTATGTTATCTTAGATACAAAAAGACAACAGGCAGGCTCAGTTAAGATGAAGATTGACCTTCGTTAGGGAAAAGTACTACCCTAGACCATGACTAGCTGCCATGAACTGCTTTTAGTTAGAAAGTTTTCATTTCAGACCATCCTATTGGTTACCTTGGTCTCAGAGTTTGTGAGGCCACCAACAGGCTTCCTGTGAGCTGTGCAGTTGACTGCATGGCCCCCCGTTTCTCCACATTTGGATGGCTACTGCCACATCCGCTTGTCTGCTAGTTAAATATTTTATTGCTTATGCTGTAACAGTTTTCCCAATTTTTCCCTGCCCCTCTCCAAGCAGCCTGCCCCTCACTCCCACAGTCTGCCCCCATACTATTGTCCATGTCCATGGGTCATTTATACACATTCTTCGACCAGCTCCTACACCTTGTTCTTCTCCCCTTCTTCCCTTCCCCCACATATAGCTGTCAGTCTCCTTCATGTTTCTACGCCTCTGGTTCCATTTTGCTTGTCACTATATTGTATCCATTAGATTCCACTTATAAGTGAGATCATAGTGCCACTTAACAGCAAGTGGAGTCCTGCTGTCCTCTGCCACCCTCTAGGCAAAATTCCAGAGACAAAGGTTTGGTGATAAAGGAAAGAAGTCTTTATTCAAAGGCTACACAATTTTGGAAGAGTGGCAGGCTTCTGCCTCAGAGGTCGTCTGCTCTAGAACACCCAAAGAATAAACCTGCCGCCTTCTGCAAGGCCAGCTTGTTCCTAGGCTGTGCCTGGGGATCCTTCCCATCCAAACTACTATCCTCTGGGAAATGCAGGCAGCTGCAGCACAATCATCCAGGCATCCTCGAGGAAGAGAGTCCAAAAACCAGAGTATCCCAGAGCCAATCTCTGCCCTTCTTTTATTTTAAGTCTTCTGGCCCATAATTCCATGTGCTCTGAAGGCATTCAGCTTCTCAGCCAATACCATCCTAGACTGTTTACCTTAGCAAACCTCCTCCTAAGGCCCCTTCCTTCTCCTCCCTAGTGAGCTGATCAGATCCCTGTGTATCAACATGGTATTTATTTTTCAACAATTGGCTTACTTTATTTAACATAATCATCTCCAGTTCCATCCATGCTGTTGCAAAAGGTAAGAATTCCTTCTTTTTTACTGGTATGTAGTATTCCATTGTATAAATGTACCACTGTTTTTTGATCCACTCATGGGCACTTAGGCTGTTTCCAGCTCTTGGCTATTGTATATAGTGCTGCTATGAACATTGGGGTGCATATACACTTTTGATTGGTGTTTTCGGATTCTTAGGATATATTCCCAACAGTGGAATAACTGGGTAAAATGACAGATTCACTTTTAATTTTTTGAGGTATCTCCATACTGTTTTCCACAGTGACTGTACTAGTCTACATTCCCACCAACAGTGCATTAGGGCTCCCTTTTCTCCACATCCTCACCAGCACTTGTTGTTTGTTGATTTATTAATTCTAGCCATTTTGATAGATATGAAGTGATATCTTTTGTAATTTTAATTTTCACCTCTGTGATGGTTAGTGACATTGAGAATTTTTTCATACGTCTCCAGGCCATCTGTATGTCCTCTTTGGAGAAGTGTCTGCTCAGGTTCTTTGACTATTTTTTGATTGGATAGTTTATTTTCCTGGTGTTGAGTTGTATAAGTCCTTTACAGATTTTGGAGAGTCAATCCTTGTCCAGTGTATTTTTGGCATATATGTTCTCCCATACACTGGTTTCCCTTTTCATTTGGATAATAGTTTCTTTAGCTGTACAGAAACGTTTTAATTTGATATAGTCCCATTTGTTTATTTATTCCTTTGTTTGTTTCCTTTGCCCTAAGGGACATAGCAGCAAAAATACTGCTATGCAAGATATTGGAATTTTACTGCCTGTATTTTCCTCTAGGATTTTTGTGGTATCATGACTTATATTCAAATCTTTTATCCATTTTGAGTTTATTCAGGTATATGGTATAAGATGGTTGTCTAGTTTAATTATTTTGCATGTATAAGTTTTGTTCTCCCAACACCATTTATTGTATGCCCTTGCCTCCTTTATCAAATATGAAGTGACAATAAAGATGTGTGTTTATTTCTGGGCTCTCTAATCTGCTCCATTGGTCGGTCTAGTGTCTGTTCTTATGCCAGAACCAGAATGTTCTGATTACAGTCACCTTATGGTACAGTTTGATATCAAGTATTGTGATCCTCCAACTTTATTCTTCTTTCTCAAAATTGCTGAGGCTATTTGGGATCATTTTTGGTTCCATATAAATTTTTGGAATATTTATTCTAGGTCTGTGAAATATGCCATTAGTAGTTTAATAGTGATTGCTTTGGAAAGTGTGGACAATTTAATGTTGTTAATTCTTCTAATCCATGCACATGGTATCTGCTTCCACTTACATGCATCTTCCTCAAATCTTTTTTTCAGTGTCCTATCATTTTCAATTTACAGGACTTTTACTTCCTGGGTTAAATTTACTCCCCAGTACCTGATTTATTATTTTTTTGTTGCAAAAGATAATGGGATTTATTCCTTAATTTCTCTTTTTGAGAGTTTATTATTGGTATATAAAAATGCCATCAATTTCTGATTATTCTTTGTATCCTGCTACTTTGCTGAATTGATTTATTAAGTCACATAGATTTTTGTGGAGACTATAAGGTTTTCTATGTACAATACCATGTCCTCAGTGAATAATACAGTTTTATTCCTCCTTTCTTATTTTGATGTCTTTTATTTTTTCTTCTTCTCTGATCACTGTAGCTAGGCCTTCCAGTTCTGTGTTGAATAAGAGAGGTGAAAGCATACACCCCTGTCTTGTTCCTGATCTTAAGGGAAATGGTTTTAGTTTTTGCCTATTGAGTATGACATTAGCTATAGGTTTCTCGTATATGGCCTTTATTATGTTGAGGAATGCTCCCTCTATTCCCACTTTGCTGAGTGTTTTATCATAAATGGGTGGGGAACTATATCAAATGATTGTTCAACATTTATTGACATGATCATGCGATTTTTGTTTTTCATACTGTTTATGTGATGTACCACAATTATCGATTTGCAAATTTTATACAATCCTTGTGTCCAAGGGATAAATCCACTTGATCATGTTGTATGATTTTTTTAACATATTGTTGGATTCAGTTTGCTAATATTTTCCTGAGTTTTGCATCTGTGTTCATTAAGAATATTGGCCTGTAATTTTCTTTCTTTGTTGTGTCTTTACCTGGTTTGAGAATTAGGATAATACTAGCCTCATAAAAATAGTCTGGAAGTCTTCCCTCATCTTGAAGTTTTTGGAATAGTTTGAGAAGGATAGGTATTAGTTCTTCTCTGAACGATTGGTAAAATTCTCCTGTCAAGCCATCTGCTCAAAAAATTTTATTTGCTGAGAATTTTTTTTATTACTGCTTCAATTTCATTACTTGGTATCAGTCTATTCAGGTTATGCTTCTTTCTGATTCAGTTTTGGAAAATTGTATCATTCTATAAATTTATCCATTTCACTCAGGGTATCCATTTTCTTGGCATATAAATTGTTCATAGCATTTTCTTTACAATCCTTTGTATTTCTGTGGAATCAGTTGTTATTTTTCCTCTTCCATTTCTGATTTTATGTATTGGGGTCCTCTCTTTTTTTTCTTTGATGAGTCTGGTTAAAGATTCACCAATTTTGTTTATCTTTTCAAAGAACCAGCTCCTGGATTCAATGATCTTTTGAAATATTTTTTATCTCTATGTCATTTATTTCTGCTCTGTTTTTGATTATTTGCTTCTTTCTACTCAGTCTAGGATATGTTTGATGTTGTTTTCTAGCTATTTTAGCTGTAGGTTTAGTTTATTTATTTGAGTTTTTCTATTTTTTTTAGGTATGCCTGTAATGCTTTGAATTACCCTCTCAGGACTGCTTTTGCTATGTCCTATAGCATTTGGGTTTGGTGTGTTCATTTTCATTTCTTTCCTTGTACTTTTTATTTCCTGCTTGATCTCATTGCCGAGTCCCTTCATTATTTAATAACTTGCTGTTTTGCCTCCATGTATTTAAATGTTTTTGAGGGTTTTTTTTAATTGAGGTTGATTTTTAGTTTCAAACCACAGTGACCTGAGGAAATGCTTGATATGATGTCAATTTTCTAGAATTTGTTAAGACTTATTTTGTGTCCAGCCATGTGGTCTATCTTGAGAATGATCCATGTGCACCTGAGCAGATGTGTATTCTGTTGCTTTGGGATGAAATGTTCTGTAAATGTCAATTAAATCCATTCAATCTAGCATGTCATTTAAGGTAGCTGTTTCCTTATTGATTTTTTTTTTGTCTGAAAGATCTATCCATTGGTAGCAGTGAGGTGTTAAAATGCCCTCTCATGACTGAACCCTGTCGATCTATTTCTTAAATCCTCCAAGATTTTCTTTATATGTTTAGGTGCTCCTATGCTGGGTGCATATATTTTTACAAGGGTTCTATGTGCTGGTTGGATTGATCATTTAAGTATTACATAGTGACCTTCTTTGTCTCTTGTTATGGCATTTGTTTTGAAGTTTATTTTGCAGATGTAAGTATTGCTACCCTAGCTTTTTCTGTCTCCATTTGCATGATTTTTTTTTCACCCCTTCACTTTTAGCCCTTGTAAATCATTTGTTCTGACGTGGGTCTCTTGTAGACAGCAAACCTATGGGTCATGTTTTCTTATCCATTCAGCTACCTTATATCCTTTGTTTGCAGCATTTCATTTATTTACATTTAAGATGATTATTGATAGATACTCATTCATTGCCATTTTTCCCCTTTAAACCTGTCATCCTCCCTCTCTCTCTACTTCTCTTCTTAAATCGTTCCATTTAGCATCTCTTGCAATGCTGGTTTGGTGGAAATGTACTCCTTTAGCCTTTTTTTTTTTTTTGTCTGGGAAGCTTTTATTTTGCCTTCCATTTTAAATGAAAGCCTTCCCGGACAGAATGGTCTTGGTTGTAGTCCTTGGTTTTCATTACTGGGAATACTTCATGCTAATCCTTTCTGGCCTGTAGTGTTTCTTTTGAGAAATCAGCTGACAGACTTATCAGACCTCCCTGGAGGTCACTAATGGTTTCTTTGTGGCTATCTTAAGATTCTCTCTTTGTCTTTAAACTTTGCCATTTTAATTGTGATATGTCATGGTGTGGGTCTCATTTGGTTCCTCTTGATTGGGTCTCTCTGTGCATCCTGAACTTGTGTGACTTTTTCCTTTATCAAGTTAGGAAATTTTTTTTGCCATTATTTCTTCAGACAGGTTTTCTACTGTTTGCTCCCTTTCTTCTCCTTATGGTATCCCTATGATGCAAATATTGTTACATTTTATGTTGTCGCAAAATGCCCTTAAACCACCCGTGTTCTTTTACAGTGTATTTTCCTTTTTATTGCTGTGACTTGGTGTTTCCTTTCTACTTTGTCTTCCAAATCACTGATTCAGTCCTCTGCTTCATCTAGCTTACATTTAATTCCTTCTTGTGTAGTCTTCATATAAGATATTGCATTCTTCATTTCCAACTGGTTTCATTCAGAGTTTCTGCCCTTTTTCATGCTGATTTAGTTCTCACTAAGTTCCTTGCTTTTAACTCTATGTCTGGTAAATTGCTTGCCTCAATTTCATTTAGCACTGTTTCTGGAGATTTCCCCTTTTCTTTTGTTTGCTGGTAGTTTCTTTGTCTCCCCATTTTAGCTGTCTACTTTTGTTTGTTTTTATGTATCACATAGGTAGTCTTTGACTCTCTGCCTTTGTGGGGTGGCCTTATGTTGTAGGAGTCCACTGGGCCCAATGGTGCAGTCTCCTCAATCTCCTGAGCTGGATACCCTAAGAATGTCCTTCGTGTGGAGTATGTGGACTCTCCTGTTGTGTATGGGTGCTGATTGTTGTTGGCCCATTCATTGGTGGTATCAGCCAGCCTCCAGCTGGCTGACTGAGAGGCTCTACCACTGCCATATCTTGTACAGGTGCTGACAGAACAAAGCAAAACAAACACAGAAAGACTCTGAAACAAAACAAGCAAAACACCCCCATCAACAACAACGGCAATATCACTGAAAAAAAAGGGCAATGAATAGTATATTTGGAAAGAGAAGTAGAATAGTACAGAAAGGGATGAATAGAAAAGTAGACAAATAGAAAAGTAGAAGACCAACAGAAAGAAAAGTGATTATGAGAGAAGAAAAGCAGAAAACTAATACAAGTAATGAATAGAAAGAGAAAAATGTAAAAAAGGGATGAAGAAAGAGAAATGATAATAATTATAAGAAAAAGACATAAGGAAAAATGGAGTAAGAAAATGTAAGAGTAAAATAAGATATGTGAAAGAAAAAAGAGCACAAAAAAGAAGAAAAAGAAATAAATTAAAACAAATAAAAAGGCTATGAAAAAGAAAAAGTAATACAAAAGAACAAAGTGGAATTTGTCTTAGCAGAGTTCAGTGCCTGCTGCTGGGCTCTTACTTCTGATGTTGTCTGATGCTGTCTGAGGCTGGTGTAAGCCAATGGTCAGGCGCTGCCCATGTGTAACTCTTGGCTGCCTGTTCAAAGCTACAAGTGATCCACAGTTTGTGGCTTTTTCCTCAGGGCTTGGCTACACACAGGATGGGCCAAGCAGGGCTGCGAAGTGGGCTTTTATCAGCACTGGGTCCAGGGGAGGGTCAGCAAATGTCCAAGGCCCTGCAGGATCTGCCTATACCTACTTGCCTGCTGTCAGTCTTACAGTAGTTGCTGACCTTAGTGTTTTAATAGGGCTTCTGTTGGAATTGGGGGTTTGACTCCTGGATCTCCCATGAAAGGTGCCTTTCAGACTTAAGGGAATATGGTAGTTGTGTTCTCCTGCCCCTGAGCCAATTATCTTAGTCTGTCTGGGACTATTTCCCTGAACTTGGCAGGACACAGCCTCTAGTAGGCTAGTGGGTGGGGCCTCCAGAACCCAGATTTTTAGTCTGCCAGAAACCAGGAGGGTATTTCTGTGGCTCTCCCATGAAGAAGCACCAGTGTGGTTCCCAAAAAGTGTAACCTCTGACAGCCCTCAGCTTATATACGTTGCTGTCTCCTCAGCAGGGGTTAAGATGCAGGATGTGAGAGAAAGAAAGAAAAAGAAAGAAAGGAGGGAAGGAAGGAAGGAAGGAAGGAAGGAAGGAAGGAAGGAAGGAAGGAAGGAAGGAAGGAAGGAAGGAAGGAAGGAA
>PVKM010025726.1:0-19774 GCA_004027735.1 Carollia perspicillata | reverse complement strand
AAAAAAAAAAAAAAAGAAAGCCCTGGCTGGTGTGGCTCAGTGAATTGCATGCCGGCCTGCGAACCAAAGGGTTGCTGGTTTGATTCATGGCCAGGGCCCATTCCTGAGTTGCGGGCCAGGTCTCCAGTGTGGGGCATGTGAGAGGCAACTGGGTGATCTATCTTTCACACATCAATGTTTCTCTCCCTCCCTTCCCATCTCTCTAAAAATAATTAAATAAAATCTAAAATAAAAAAGACACAGAATCTTTAAAAACAAGAAGAAAAAAATGAAAAAAAATATTGTCATTTCTGACAGTCACAGGTGGAAATATTCAGGAAATATGAGGTATGATCACAGGTAAATGGGTAAATATACCAGCATTTACATGTCCAAGTGCATGTTGTCTTTTTAAAAAAGTAATTTCCCTGAGGGCTCTACACTTATTCCAAAGATGCTATCATTGCTCCATGCTTTTACATGATTTCTCAAAAGTGACGACCTTCAGAACCCATTACATGTTCATTTCATTGTCTATAAGGCCATTCTTTGTTCCTAGGTGCAGATGTGGCTCTTAGAAAATTTTCCCAAAGTCAATCCAAGCTCAGATCAATGAAATGTATGTGTGTGTAATTGTATCAGTTTTCAATGGCCACAGTGTTGCTGCAAAAGAAACAAAAACAAAGCTCTCAAAGACACACAACAGTGAATGTTGTTTAGCTCAGGACTCTGCAGGACTTCAGCTGAACTGGGCTGGGTTTGGCTGATCTTGGCAGGGTTGGTTCATGGATCTGTGGTTAGCTGATCCTGACTGGGTTTGCTTATGGATCTAGGGAGCAAATGGATGACGGCTGGTCTAGAATGGCCTTATTCAGGAATATCTGAGGGACTCAGCTCCCTCTGGCTTGCCTTTCACCCTCCAGCAGGCTACCTGAGGCGTATTCTCATGGCTATAGTAGAGGTATAAAGAGAAAGTGACTTCAGGGTATAAGTTATTTCAAGCCTGTGCATCATTTCTGCCAGTGTCCTATTGGCGAAAGCAAGTCATATGGCAAAAGATATGGATACAAGGAGGAGTAAAGAACTATGACTTTTTTTGCCATCTGTTCAGTGATTAAATTAAATTTGCTGCCTTTTACAGTGATTAAATTGGGACATGTCTTAGTTTCAGAGGGAGTTGTGGCCTAAAAATCCCGACAGTGAATTTAGCAGAAGTCAGTGAACTGCCCCAGACAAGCATTCCAGGTAGCTGTTTGAGGTGACAATTCCACATGATCTCTGACAACGCTGGCATCTTTTAGATTCAGAGATATCCAACCTGTGGCCCGTGGACTTCATGCAGCCCAGGATGGCTGGGAGTGTGGCCCAACACAAAATCGTAAATTTACTCAAAACATTATGAGATTTTTTTTGGTGAATATGTGTTGCAGTGTATTTAATGTGTGGCCTAAGACAACTCTTCCTCTTCCAGTGTGGCCCAGAGATGCCAAAAGGTTAGACACCCCTGTAGAAGGGTATGGCCTTTGAGGTGATTGCTGGTGAGGACAGTGCTTTTTTGTTGCCATTTAATAATGTTTTATTTTTCAGTCACAGTTGACCTACAACAAGGGTCCCGACTCCCTCCTACTTGTGTAGTAGGTGTCCTGTAGGGCCCAGTGGCACAGCCTCCCAGTCACCTGAGCTGGTGCTCCAGGTGCACCCCTGTGTGGGGTGTGTGACTGTCCTGTTATAGTTGAGTCTTGGTTGCTGTTGGCAGCACTGGGAGGCACAAACGCCCAGGCCAATTGGCTGTGAGGACCAGCTGCGGCTAAAAGGGGAGGAGCTACTGTGCAAGATCTGACCCTATAGATCTGGACTTGTTTCAGTGGGGCTTTGGTGCTCATGGAGTCCCCCCTTGAGTTGTCACTTGTGGAGGTGGCAGGGTTGTAACCCAGGCGTGGTTTGAAGCTCTCTACTGGGTGCACTGGCTCTGGGCCTCCCGGGAGGCACAAGGTCAGCCACTGCCCGTGCTTTGCCTGGGGCCACCCAGCGTGAGCTACAGAGCACTCTGCAGATGGCTGCTACTTGTGCTGGGTTCGGAGGTGCCCAGGAGAGGGACAAGCTGTGAACCAAGGCCCTCTGCTGCTAGTGCTGGGCCTGGGGCCACTTAGTGAGAGGTAGGGGCACACCAAGGCCAGATGCTGCTTGTTTGCAATTTGTGAGCCTTTGAGAGATTTTAGGAAAGTCCACAGCAGGGGCCAAGACATTTAGTTTATATGGAAAAGCCACTGGAAACTGGCTTAAGTGGGCCTGCAAGTTGGGTGGGGTGAGGTCTCAGGGAATCACCAGGGTGGGGCAAACAGTGTAAGCCAGGTTGACGAAGACTCAGATGTGGTGCCTGCCTGCCAGCTCTGTGGAGGCGGAGAGTAGTCTCAGAAGAGGAACAATGGTCCCTACCCACACTCCTGTCTAGCAGAAAGCTGCCCCTCCAGCTTTTGTCCTGATGCCAGACAATTCAGTTCCTCCCTATATGTTCTTGGTGCTTCTCTAGTTGCTGCTTCAGTGCTGGAGCTCAGAGGGAGTAAGGTCTGAGTAAGTCCATGTGCCCTTGAAGAGGAGTGCCTGGGACTCCAGAAGCCCCATCTGACTCAGCCACAAACCCTGCTGGTTTTGCAGCCAGAAGTTATGGGGGCTTCTCTTCCTGGCGCTGGGGAACCTGGAATGGAGCTGGGACTTCTCACTCCTCAGGCAGTACCTCTGCAGCCAAAATATCCTTCCTGATTTTTTTTCTGGCACACGTGCATGTGGAGCCAGCCTATTCCCGTGACTCTGCCCCTCCTGCCAGTCTCCATGTGGCTTCTTCTTTAATTCCCTTGTTGTGGGACTTCCATTCAGCCAGATTTCAGGCAGTTCTATGATGGTTGCTCTGTAGTTGAGTTGTAATTTTGACGTGGTTGTGGGAGGATTTGAGTGCCATGTTTACCTACGCTGCCATCAGGACAGCGCTTTTTTGGATGAAGGGCTGAGTTCCATCCTGGGTTTGTTTGATTTAAATGAATTTGTATTAAAATCTTACCTTGCAGTTTCCAAATGATAAACCTAATGCATATATTGCTTTTTTATTTCTTTCTGCAACAGCCAGGGCCTCAACAGTGAAGACTAAATCTTTTAGTAACTCGCACTTTCTTGGCAATGTGAGGTTTCTAGACCACGGCAGCTAAACCATGTTCTTTTCCATTTTGGTTAACCAATGGAACCTGCAAGGAGTGGAATTAAATAGGATTTAATTTGTCATCCATGTCCTGCACCTCGCTACATTTGCTGAGCGTCCTTTGGGCTCCGTGGCAAGCTCTGTGCATACAGAGACACACAGGAGGAGGAGGAAGGTAGGAGGAGTGGGATGGGGATAAAAGGCCTTCCTGGACCAGTGATGGTGAAGTTCCGTGAAACTGAGAAGCGTGTTAATGCAGCTCTCTGTACCTGAGATTACACGCACATGCATGTACATGTATGAACGCATGCACGAAAATGCCAAAGAGAGATAAGAGATAGTTCCTGTTTTCAAGAAGCTCAGAAAGCAGTGGGGGAGACACATGCACACACACTAAACTGTTGCACTAATGAGTGACAAAGGACATGAGAAAGGGCTAAGTACAGGGGTCAGAGGAGGTACAACTGTCCCTGCCTGGGAGAGTCTGAGAGGGCTTCTCAGCAGAGGTGACATTTGAAGTGAATCCCAAAGGATGACCAGAAATTCACAGGCAGAGAAGGGGGCAGCTCTCCGGGCATATGCGGAGTTGTGAGGAAGCAAGGCCCACTGAGGAAGAGGCAGGAGTATGACAGGGAAACAGAAGGTTTGGGAGATTGTGGGCAGGGGATAAAGAAGTGACAGATTGGAAGAGTGAGGGGAAGGACAGGTTGGGATGGGAATCTAGCGAGACTTGGTAAGGAATCTGTCAGGAAGGGGCATTTGGAATTGAGAGAAGGGGACTGATGGCTGAGGAACTGGAGAGGTGGTGGGAAAGGGCTTGGGCTGACAGAGGTGAGGGAGAGGTCAAGGTCAAGGCCAAGGCCTGGCTTTGGATAACTGAGAGGAAGTGAAGAGGTGTGTATGGAGGGGGTTTTGTGTATAGAAAGGTGGTGGTGGTCACTTACATGTGAAATTTACATGTAAGCAGGGCAGCGGACCAGAAAGGCAGGGGTTGGAGTCAGGAAGACTGAATCCTTTGTCCATCACTGAGTGCCTTTGGGCAAGTCACGTAATGGCTGTGAGGCTCAATTTTCTTACCTGCAAAATGGAGTTAATACACAGAGGACTCTTGAGTGCTAAATTGTGTGGTGGGTTTAAAGCACCTGGCATAGTGCCTGACCCATTTGAGGTGCTTGAGTCAACCCAGATAGGCAGGCAGGAGAGGAAGGGGAGGTTTGGGTGACAGACCTTCCGCTGGAACAATGGTCATAGCTATGTGATCTCTGGTGAATGCCTTGAGCTGTACCCCTGGCTTGGGCTGAGCAGGGAGGCATGTGTGAGGTGGTCCAATGGCTGAATGGGTAAAGGCAATAGATAGATAAGAGGAGTTTGAAAGCTGTGTGTGTGTGTGGCCCCTGTAAAACAAACCATCTGAATAGGTATAGTCAAGGGCTGCTACAACTTTTGATGCTTCCAACAGTCCTTCTTGACCAAGGCTCCTAACTCCATCCTCAAGTCCCAGTCTGAAGCCAGGGAGATGCCTGGGGCTAGAATTTGGTCTTGCAGGTGCACATTGAAGTCAGCTGGAAGTCCTGCAGACTGTGAGCACCTCTCAGCTCAGTTAAGCACACCCATGAATAGTCACCGTCCCTCTTCAGGACCTTAAGACCCGGGAATAGAAATGCTACTCAAGTGGCTTTGTCTTTGTGACTATGGAGGGGAGCCAGTGCCTCCAGAAGGCTAGCAAGATGAGTGGGGAGGGGAGCAGCTGTAAGGGCTGGAGATGCCCCAAGACAGACAAATGAACAGATAGAGCAACAGGGAAACAGATAAGCCAGATTCAGAATCCAAGGCCTCAGAGCCATTTAAAGAGGAGCAGTGCAAATGGCAGGTGCTGGCATCTCCAGACAGAAGCTCCCCTCCTGGTCAGAGTGAACACTGTAGGAATTCCTCTAAGTCCAGCCACTGTACTTGCCCCACCACCACTTCCCTCAGGTACAACCTTGACCTGTAGAGGCAGCCAGGCTGGGCTCATGGGCTCAGAGCAGCCACTGCTGCGAAGATCAAGGGGTAAAGTATTTTAAAAAGTGGTAGCCATCTCTTCTATGCCCCGAGGAGCCTGAGGAAGTTTACTGCAGGCAGGAGGTATCCTTAAGTATTTATTCAAAGGCTCTCCCGAGCAACTACTGTGGGCCTACTGCATGCACCTGCTCAGTGCTCTGGGGAAGACCTGAAGAAAGACCCAGACTTAGTTTTCAGTGAGCTGATGGTCTGGCTGGGGGTCAACAACTACCACGCGAGTTGGTAGATAGGGATAGAAAGGGAACAGACAACAACAAAGGAGGGGGTACATACCATTCACTCATCCATCTGTCCATTCACTCAGCAAAGGTCTTGGAGTGCCTTCTCCCCGCCAGGCTGGCCATGGGTCTGCCCTGTTGGAGCTCACAGCCTGGTTTGGGGATGGGGCTATGATTGGCACTGGAGCAGACAGAAACAGAGGTGCTTGTAGGCACAGATGATGCTGCCTGTGGGGGTGGTGACACTTGAGGCTAACCTCAAAGGCAGAATGATATTTGGGGAGGGCTACCAAGAGGGAGGGCTTTAGAGGGAGAGCAGTGATAGGTGCAGGGGACAGTGGGCTCCCTTGCCAAGGCCAACCCCATCTATGATCATTGACCCACTGCCCTCTATCCTGGGAGCAGGCACGAGAGTGGGAAGAAAGTAGAGTTGAAAGTCCTGAGTCCTGGGAAAGCCCCTCTGTCCTGGGCAGACTGATGGTGGTCACCAGGTAAGAGGCATCTGGGCTGCTCCTAAACCAGGCTCCAGGCATTTGCACAGCACTGCCTGAGCCATGTAAGTGGCCAGGTAAGATCCAAGAAAGAAGGCAGGGACAGGGCCTCCACCCCTGGGAGCTCACACTCTGACCAGGCGGCTTTCACAGTGAGGAGAAAAGAGCAAGGTTTAGATGCTGGTTCTGCTGCTCACCACCTCTGGAACAACAGGCAAGCTGCTGCCTTGCTTCACTGAACTTCAGTTCCTTATCTCTAAAATGGGAACAGTAATAGCTCTGAAAAGATTGTCACAAGAGCTGAATAGTTGTGTGTGTAGAGCGTCTAGCCCAGGGCCTGTGACAAGGTGGACATTCAATGCCTGGGGAATAGTAGGACCACACGTGCTGTATGAAGGGCAGGGTCTGTCATGTGGTAGGAGACAGTGAAGGAAGCCCAGACAGTGTTAGAGTCATTGGCAGTGGGAGGGGAACCCGTAGCCTGGAACTTTTTATTCCCTAATGCCAGCTTTGCAGGATGGGGTGAGTGAAGGCAGCTTCTGTTTGACATTGGATGTGGCACAGTGGGGAGACAGAGACTTGCAGTCCTCTCCCTCACCTTCCCTGTACACAGCGATTGACTCAGGCAGCAATGGATGATAGGTCCCTGTCCGAGTGACGGCTGCTTAGGGATAGGTTCCTGAAGTCCCAGCCATCCCCATATCCAAGTTTGCAGTTAGCTTGTGGCAGGTAGCCTCAGGCCTCAGGCCAAGGCCTCAGGTGCCAGGAGTCTCCAGTGAGTGTGAGGCCTTTAGGGAATGGGGTGAAGGAAGCTGAAAACTGGAATGAGCTCTGGAGCTGTGATAACAACTCATGCCACCATCAATGCATGTGGCATCACTGTGGGTACCACAGTGCTCTGTTCACATCTCTTAAGGGTGGACACCTCCATCCTTAGTTGCTGGGAATATTGCTGCTCACAGCTGCAATATTCCTCACTGGGCCCTGCAGCATAAAACTGTGTGCCTAAGGTTAAATCTTCTCCCAGGGGTTGGCCCATGGGCCCATGACTGGCTGGTTTCAATATAACAAGGCCCAGCCAGCAGGATCAGCTGAGTCCTGGCTGCAAATTAAAACCACAGGTCGGTTTCTCCTTCTTCCCAGTCCTGCCTTTCTCACTTTCTCCTCACGTGTCCCACAAACCATGCCAGTAGATTTGCTGACATAGCTGTTAGTCTCAGAGTCTGTGATTAGGGAGTCTGATTGAAGACAGTTGGTACCCAGCTTGGTCCTGAGAGTCAGGCCCTAAGGTGTGATCATGTGCCAGGTGGCTGACAGTGAGGACTCTATCACTAGTGGGCGGTGAGCACAGGAAGACCTTGTGTGCTGTGTAGATACAGTTACTAAAAACTTTGACCTTGGTGAACTGGGATGGGACACTGGTGGGAGGCAATGCAGGCTGATGTATCACCTCTGGCATTTAAGTGAAATAAGAGAGAAGTGGTACCCGTAACTGTGAGGCTATAGAATTGGGTGGCTCTTGCTGGTGCCATTGATTTGCTGAAGAGTGATGATAACAGCAGGCTCTGGGTTAGATCACCAATTTAACTTGAGATGGGAAGGCAAGAGACCCTGGCTGGCATCATTTATGGAAACACTAATCTTATTCAGCCAAAGGCAGACAGAGAAGACTGGACTTAATTATAAGAGCAGTAGAACTTCAGAGGCTAAATTTTCAGTGCCAGTGAGCCCTTGAACAAGTCTAGTGCACTGAGATGGGGATATCTGGGTAGATACAATTGAGAACCTTGAACTTCCAGAACCCGAACCTGAATCTACTGGGCAGAAAGTGGCCCACTCTCCATTATTAGAAGCGAGTTGTCCTCTTCACACCCCTACTGCCTTTTGGAGATTGCATAAAGGCCTCAAATAAAATAAGACAAATGCTTCATAAAACAATGCTTCACTCCCTTGGGATTTATTCCCTTTTCTCCTCCTGCAACCAGACCAATAGCAAGAATCAAATCCCAGAAGATCTGATTTGGGGGGTGCTGCTGAGGGGGCAGGATCTGGCTAATTTTTTATATGAGTGGAAGGAGTTGGGAGGTGTCAGGGGAGGTGGGACTTAAAGATAGATAGATAGATGGGAGTTTATTGATATGGTAGCACATACAGGAGTTAATATGGCAAGAACCAGGAGCCTGTGGTGATATGCTGCTGGGATGGCTGTTGGAAACTTGGCAGAAGTGGTGGCCCACACAAAGTGAGACAGACACGACAGACTGCACAGCAGGGATCTGAAGACTGAGAGAATATAGTGGATGTGCCATGGAAAAAGCCGGCTGTGCTCCACAGGCGGGCCAAGAGGATGATCTGTTTGCCAAAGTCATAAGGAATGCACTGAGAGGGGTATTGGTATCACTGAGAAGCCAGGGCCGATGTTAGTGAGAGATGCTGTCACAGTATAGGACTCCCTCTTAGCAAGGGGGAGTAACAGGATCCCAAATGCTAGAGGCCACAGGGCAGTGCTGAAGTCTGGGGAGCAAGGTGGGTGTAACTATGGCGATGAGCCCCAGAGTCTAAGTGCAGTAGGAGGGCCCCACCTGTGTAATATGACAGAGGTGGTTCAAGGACCACAGTCTTCCTTATAAGACAGATGGGCAGCCAACAAGGAGAGGCCGGACCCCTTAAAGAAGGACCCTGCAACTCTGAAGCAACTGTGCTCAGTAGTAATTAGCCCAAACTTTCCCCAAAGCTGCTTATGGTCATTTACTCAGGTAACTACACACTGGAGAGAATACTCAGACTTCACCAAAATCTGGAGAAACTTTTAGATTTATCACAGAGTCTGAACTGACACTGATACCCAGAAACTATGTGTGAGGTCCTGGCTCTCCTAGAATGGCGGCCTACAAGGTCCATGTAATACATGGGTCCCGAGCCAGCTGTAGCTCACAGGGGGTCCACTGGGCCCATGGATCCACCCGATGCTCATTTCCCCAGGCCCCAAGTGTACAACTGGAATGGATTCACTTGGTGCTTTGCAGAGCCCTCACATTAGTGCCTTGACATGTGGGGCAAGAATGATTGTAATGAGAGAAGCCACATAAAGGCTCTGACATCCAGGGAGGGTTGGCAGAGATTCCCACTATGCTCAAAGACCTAAAAGGTATCCTACCCTACTTAATTCACAGCCTGGCACCTTCCACACCTGGTGGATTCTGATGGACAAGAGTGGACTACCCCATACTAACCAATAGTAAATTGTGACCTGGCTGGTTAGCCTACAGGAGTAGCCTGTTCATACTGATCAGACCTGGCTGGGTGACATAACCCTGACTCAGACACATGACAAAGCAGCTGAACACTATAATTCCGAGAGGGGACTACAGATCCTCAACAGAGGCACCTAGATGATGTAATCCTGAAACAGTACTACATAAATACCTCAGACTTTCAGTGGTTATATTATACAACAGAGAAACCCAATAATTGCCAATCAGCTTCACCCAGACCTTCCTTTCTGAATATGGGACAGAAGCAACTCTGTCTGTTGGCTTGGACAGGGCTTCCCTAGTTTTTTTTCTCTTTGTATCTCATCCCCAAAAGCTTACCTAGAATTTGTGCTGGAAGAAGTCCCTGTTTGGTGGTGGAACCTTTCACTCAGCCATCAAATTTTGGTCTTGAATTGTCTCTATTTTAACACTAAGAGAAGCCCTGTTGCAGGTGCTGAGCCAGGTGTGCTCTGCTTGTTGGAGAAGATCCACACAGTCTCCAACAGGTGGTATGTGAACATCAGGCTGGCAATGGCATGGCGTAGCCGCTATGAAGCGGGAGCAGAATCAGTCTGGATTTGCATGGGGCGGACACCAGTATACATTTATGGTCTTGTCCTAAGACGATGTTATTTCTCCTACTTTAGTTACAATATCGTGTAAAGGGCCCCAGACTTTCTAGACATTTGGGAGAACCTCTCACAGGTTCACTAGATTGATGACAACATGTTAATTGAACTGGATGAATAGGAAATGGAGGGTGTGTTTGAAGTGTTTGCGTGACACGTGCTCTCCATGTGGTTGAAGGTCAATCCCATGAGGACACAGGGCCTTCTGTGGCAGTTTTAGGGATTCAGTGGTCAGGGGCAGGCTGGAATATCTCCTCCAGAGGAGATATTCTTTGCAATTTTTTTTTGCAGAAATTTGCAAAAAATTGCATACACTGAGTTTTTTGGACACAGTGCAATTAAGCTCTAAATCAAGAGCACAGTGTATAGTAGGTTTCTGTGGGTTCCGGAGGGAGCATACACTGCATTCGGATATACTCTCCTGATCCATTCTGGGGAATAAGGAGAGTGGACAGCTTTTAGAGGGTGGCTAGTATGAAAGGGCTTTGTCGCAGGTCCAGGCTCTGGTGCAGGCAGGCTGCCAGTTGGAACCACCAACTTGGTAGGGGCTCTGGAGCTAGCAACTGGGCAGCCAATGACAGAGGCTGGCTGACGGAAAATGGCCAAGTAATTCTGCCATTTGGTTGTTTAGTGCCTCTTTAGTGACACCCTGAGCCCGGCACAGCCATGAGCACACATGACTGGGTAGGCTGAGCTCAGGCCTGATCCCAGATTCCACTCACCCTCTTATTCAGACACCCTTGGGAAGTACACCCAGGTATATACTACGTTTCAAAAAACATACTCTAAACAGCCCTGTACTAGCAGTTTAGCATACCTCTGCGAGGGAGGCACAGCAGGGATCTGTGTCCCCCCCCCTCGATAACTGAGGTGTAACTGACTCGCAGTGTAAAGGTGTTAAGGGTCTTGTTAAGGGTCATCCAGTGAGTCGTTCATTTATCCAGGCACCAGCTATTTATGCAGCAACTTCTGGAACCAACACTGCCTAACAGTGAGGTATCCTGGGAAAGTAGACACAGTCCCTGTTCTAAAAGAACTCAGTTCGAATGAGCGTAGGAGGAAGGGAAAGTGGAAGTCAACTGGTAATTCCAACATTGTGGAATAAATATTAGCAGAAGTGTAAATATAGGGTGCTGGGTGAACTTGGGAGTGGGGAGGGTAGGAAAAGAGAGAGAGAGGGAGGAGGTGGAGAGAGAGAGACTGAGAAACAGCAAACTGGGCGAACTTGACCTGGTTCTGAGTGCTGGCCAGGGTGGGGGTTACAAAAGCGGGTGGGAGGACAGTCCTTCAGGTTCCAGACGCCTTCCCCGCCTTCCCTGTCAGGAGCTCCTGCTCCAAGGGCAGCTGTCCCCAGAGCTGCAGCAGTGGGCAAGGCCCCAGGCCATTTCATTAGGGAGGTTTGTTTCCATATTCATCCTCTAAGCCCTATTAAGTCTCTTACTTAGTGGGGGAAGCAGCAAATCAAGATGACATTTCAAAAGCAGTGGCCCAGCCTGGTCCTAGATGAACAGCTAAATCCTCACCCATATTAAATACCTTCTCCTCAACAGCAGCGGCCGGGCCATTTAGGAAAATTAAAAGGAGAAAGATGAACAGAGAGTGGGGAAATTAAAAACAAGTGTAATAGTGTTTCCAGTCCTGTGGCAATTAAGAGACCTCACATATGGCCTTTTCACTTTATCCTCCTCTTGGCTTATTCAGAGGGCTGGTCATTATGAAAGTGGTTTTGCAAAGAGGTGCTCGGGTTTCTGTCATCAGGCCGGCCAGGTACCTGGCTGACGGCAGGCCCGTGACTGCGTGTCTCACAGCACACGTGCTGGAGACTTTTTGCTGCAGAAAATCACTCTGTAGAAAGATTTCTATAAGGCAGCAGAATTCAGGGGTTGCCTTCACTCAAGTAAAGCCAACACACTCAAAGGAACTGGCTGACAGACATGGGAAAGAAAGTCCACCGTTGCTGTTCATCAAACAGTGCTAAATTAAAAGAACAATGATACACTATTTTTGACCCCCTAGACTAACACAGGATAGGAAAAGAGAAGGCTTAAGTGCTACTAAGGACATCATAGTAAAAGGGCATGCTTGTGCATTGCTGGTGGAAGTAGAAAATGATGCCAACTTTTTGGAGAGCGTTTAGACCAAATGCATCAAGATTTTAATATGTAGTATTAAGAATTCAAAATATGTTGCAGCAGTTGGTATAATGATTCTACTTCTAGAAATATGTCCTAAGGAGATATCGGAAATGTAGACAGAGAATTAGGCAGGAAAGTGTTCGTTATAATGTAATTTCTAGTATTAAAGATAGAAACTTAGATGCCTAACAATAAGGGATTACTTATGTCAAAAGTGGTGCATCCTTAAGAAGGAATGGTTGTCCATTGTTTCAAATAATCTTTATGAAAGATAAGCTTATGTGAAAATATTAAATTAAAAAGGGTATGATGAGTTTTTCAACTGTCTCTTATATGCGCCCACACCTCTCCCAACCATACGCGCACCCAACAGTAAATCTGCCTTAATAGACCTTCACTTAACTGACCACTCAGTTGAACTGACTGGCTGGATTAACTGATACTCTCTATTTCTTCTGTAAACAAAGAAGCTGGTACCCCGGGCACTGGGAAAGTGAGTCCTAAATCAAATTCTCAGCTGCATGCTTACCAAGAGTCCACTATTTATTATTTTCTTAATACTCTGCCAAAGTTTGTTTGATGATATATTATTGAGGATTTCTGCTTCCGTATTCAAAAGTATGCTTGACCCATGTGTGTGTGTGTGTGTGCACACACACAGATTTGTTGCAAAGGTTAAAACCAGCCTTGTAAAAGGGGCTGAGAAACTTTTTTTTTCACCATGCTCTGACTGCTACTCAGATAGCCTGAGAATAATCTGTCTGCCGAAGGCTCAGTACGATTTGTCTAGAATACTATCTTATCCTAGACTTTTTTAGGGTAGATCATTGACTATTTTTTCTGTATAATCTATGGATATTGGTTTGTTAATGTCTTTTACATTTTCTTGAGCCCACTTTATAATTATATTTTACTAGAAAAAGATAACATTCCTTGTTTACTTTTATTCTGTAATTATATTATTCTGTACCTTCTCCAATGCTTGCTTTTATTCATTGTCAAAAATGTGATTTTGATTTCTAGTAATAAAAATTGCTATTTTAAATAAGAACACACTGAGTATCAGGCACTGGGCTAAGTGGTTTAGATGCGTGCTTTCATTCACTCCTCACAACAGCCCAATGGTGTTAAGAACTGTTATTGCCCCTACTTTGCAGATGAAAAAATTGGGGATAGTAATTGTTCAAGACCATGTAATTTGTAGGTGGTGGAGCTGGGCTTTGAGCCTATGTTTGTCTGATTCTTAGCCTATGTTCTTACCCACTAGGCTATAATCTTGAAAAAAAATTGGACAAGTGGACAACAGACAAACAAAATCATGTGCCACAGGGAAAGCATCCTGCACTTTTAGGAATTTGCTCTTCCTCAAGCTCAGGCTCTGGATATTTTTGCATTGTCTTCCTTGGCCTGTTTCCTGAGCAGGAGCTGCTTGGGGCCCGTGCTACCTGCAACATTGCATGGATACTTCACGTTTCCACCATTGTTAATAAGGCAAAATGTATTCTATGTAAGTGGTTATTTCCTAGAGAAATGAAGCTCATTCATGAAGGCACCAAAATATTTAGCCATTCTCAATGGGAATTTTGGAAAATATTTTGTATAACTTTTAGTTTTCTCTTTGAAGTTGAGAATATAATTTATTTTTTCAATGTTTTTAAATGGGAGTTTTTTGAGATAATTATAGATTTACATGTGGTTATAGGAAATAATACAGCATGGTCCCTTTTATACATTGTCCAGTGTCCCCAGTGGTAACATTTTGCAAAACTATAATTGATGCTTGTACAACCATTAATACTATTCAGACTTCTCAAGTTTTATTTGTATTAATTTGTATAAGTTCTATACAATTTTAAAAAATTATTTATTTTTAGAGAGAAGGGAAGGGAGGGAGAAAGAGAGGGAGAGAAACATTGATGAGTTGCCTCTCAAACACCCCCACTGAAGACCTGGCCCACAACCCAGGCACGTGCCCTGACTAGGAATCAAACAGGCGACCTTTGGGTTTGCATGACGATGCCCAACCCACCAAACTATACCAGTCAGGATAAGTTCTATGCAATTTCCTCACCTGAGTAGGTCCATATTTATGTTTGAACAGCTCCAACATCATAAGAACCCCTCATGTTGCCTTATAACCACACTCACCTTTTCTCATTCCACAAATATTCATCATCATCAGATTATGTATTAAACTAATTAATTGGATTATGTCAATCAGTCATCAGAAGGCTGAGGTAGGAGTTAGTGCAGATGGTGCATCCATAACAATACAGTGTGCACACACAAGCACACCTACATATTCACACATGCATCTGCAGGAAGCACTGTAGAGCCGGGTCATGTGAAAGAAGAGTGCTCCCATGCCAAATCACTTTGGAGAACTGTACTAGATCTCCCTTCTTGGAGATCCACAAAGCACATAATCCTGCAGTGAAAAAACTTACTTGATTTCTTGAAGCTTTTCCAAAATTTACTTGACTATAATAGATTCTTTGGTTATGAAATTCTTATTTCATCTCTATAAAGTTTCCCACCAGACAGTCTGGGGAAAGGCAGAGTAAGAGGAAAAGAACATGGACATGATTTGGAACTAAAAGACCTGGGTCTGACTCACATTTGGTAGTTGTGTGGCCCAGGTAAGTTACATAATGACCTGTAGGGGTAGCCTTTGAACATGGGTATAAGCAAGAGCCATGCCAACCTTTGGAGGTTTCCCAGAAGTAAAATAAAGTTATGAAAACAGTATTTTCATAAAATACTGTCCCCAGCATTTTCAGAATACACATTACTTGTAAGTATAAATAAGAATTGGCAAAAAATTGCATACACTGAGTTTTTTGAACACAGTGCAATTAAGCTCTAAATCAAGAGTAAAAGGATGACTATATTGAAAATTAAGTAATGTTATCCTAAACAAAATAAAATCCACAATAGAAATTAAACAAAATATCTTTAACTGAATGATAATGATACTTGTGCAAGGCAGTTAAACATATATTTATAGAGAAATGTATATTCTTTGAAGCATATAAAGAATGAAATTAAGGAACTTAGCATCTATCTCAAGAAATGAGGAAAATATGGTGATTAACAGCAACAACAAAATAAACTCAAGGAAGTAGAAGGA
The DNA here is from genome assembly GCA_004027735.1 of Carollia perspicillata. Taxonomy (NCBI): domain Eukaryota; kingdom Metazoa; phylum Chordata; class Mammalia; order Chiroptera; family Phyllostomidae; genus Carollia; species Carollia perspicillata. The sequence continues at coordinate 4,687 of PVKM010025726.1, read as the reverse complement.
AAAACTTGTATAGTAAAGATAAGATTAGAAATTAATGAAAGAGAAACCAGATATAAAATAGAAGGGATTGGCCAAGCCAAATTTGGTTTATTGAAAAGGACTAATAAAATTGATAATGCACTAATATTTAAGGAGGTGGATATAAGCAATGTTAGGGGATGAAAAAGAGGATATCAACTTAAAGCCAGCCACAGCCGTGGGGAAGAAAAATGAGGAATAGCTTTATGATAAAGCATGAATAGCTGTATCATAAAGCATTTGACAGTTTAAATAGAATGTATAAGTTCTTATAAAAACACAACTTTCCAAAGTGGATTTAAGAAACAGAAATTCCAATAGTCTTATAATTATTTAAAATATTGCATCCAAAAATAAATAAATATTTCCACCAAAAAATACCACAAGCATCTTCTACTAAACATTTAAGCAAGAAATTACATTAATCTTACACAACTATTTCAGAATATAGAAAAAGAGTGTATTCCTCAACTCACGTTAGTGAGGCTAGTATATCCTTGGTAGTGAAACCTGACACAGACAGCTTGAAAATGAAAATAACAAATCAATTCCACTGATAATTATAAATTAAAAGTATAAAACACTATTACAAAGTAATATAAAGCAAGCATAAAACATCTTTAGATATAGTTAGATTTATTCCAAAAAATGCAGATTAGTTTAAAATTTGAAAGCTAGTCAGTGCAATTCACTAAATTAACAGAATGGAGGAAAACCACATGATCATCTCAATAAATACAGAAAAAAGCATTTGATAAAGTTCCATTTATGATTTAAAAAACTATCAGCAACCTAAGAGGCATCAATACAAACTCTATAATCAATACCACACTCAAGGGTGAAATACCGAACCCTTTCATCCTCTTCCCCAATGATCCCGAACAAGACAAGGATGTCCACTCTCCTCACTTCTGGTCAACGTTGTCTCGGAAGTCCCAGCCAGAACAGTAGGGTAAGAAAATAAATGGACTGTATGAAAGGGATAAACAGAGCTCCCAGTATTTAAAGAGGGTGGGATTGTAAATGTAGAATATCCAAAAGAATCTGCAGATACAATTTCTAAAATTGTGTTTTCCTTTATTGAGTTTATTGCGGTGACACTGGTTAACAACAATAACAATACTTGTGCAACACTTGTACAACACGTCATCCGAACACTGTACTGAGTGCTCACCACCCCAAGGCAAGTCTCCTCCCATCACCGTTTACCTCCTTCACCTCCCTCCACACCTCCCTACGCTCCTCCCGGCCCTGGGAATCACCACACTTGTCCATGTCCATCCATGAGTTTTTTCTGTTTTCCTATTTTTCTTTTTGTTCAGTCCCTCCACCCTCCCACATACAGATAAAATTTTAGACTTAGTAAGAGACTTTAGCTGCCCATAAAGACAATGTCCAAAAATTAACCATGTTTCTATACATTGGTAACAAATAAAATTAAAATATAGAAAGATACCACTTTAAATATATGAAGAAATATCAAATACCTAGAAATAAATCTAACAAAACATGTGCAAAACCTCTATGGAGAAAAACTGTAAGATATTATTGAAAGCAAAATAAAGAAGTTCAAACCAGAGAAGACATACAGTGTTCATAGATTGGAAGACTATATTGTAAAGATATCAGTTCTCAAAGTGATGTATAGATATAATACAATTCCAGTAAAAGTCCAAACTGTTTTGCTTTTGTGGCTCTAAAATTTATATGGAAATGCTAAGGGACAAGAACAACAAAGACTATCTTGGAGGAAAAGACAGGTATGTAGTGCTTCCTCGAGACATACTACAGAGCTAAGGATGTTAAGACGATGTGGTACTGGCTCAAGGATAGACATATAGTGATGGAAGATACCTGAGACCTTGCATATGTGGACATTGACTTATGATAAAGGTGCTACTACAGAGCAGTGGATAAAATTCATAATACATGGTATTGGGAAAATTGGGTATCTATATTGAAAAAAAGAGATTTGACTTTTACCTCATATCAATTCCTTTCCCAGAGATATACCAAAATAAATGTATAGCTGTGTGTGATACTATGATATAATAAATATGTATTTTGGTCTTCATCTCTGGATCTGGGCCAGAGCTCCTAAAACCTTTAGAATTTTTTAAGCAATAAAGGTGCGAACATCTCTGATTTTAATATTTGGTCTTTGACCCCTGTTCCTGATACAGAGCTCCTGAATTCCTTGGTATTTCCTGGGTAACAGGAGCATCTTTTGTCCTAATGAAGTGACTCCTAGTGGGATCCTGGAAGGGGACTGGTTGCCAGGAAGACCAAACCATGATTAAAACTTTCACCTCTACCCCCCACCCCCATCCTCTGGGATAAGGAGAGGGGCTGGAGATTGAGTTGATAATCCACCATGCCCACATGAGGAAGCCCCCATAAGACTCCTGAACTATAGATCTGGAGAGCTTCCAGGGTGATGAACACTCCACACGACAGCAGGATGGCAGAATCCAGCTTCGTGGGGACACAAACTCCTGTGCAGGACCCTTCTGGACCCCACCCTATGTACCTCTTCATGTGGCTATTCATCTATATCTTTATCGTATCCTTTGTTATGGTATACTGGTAAAAATAAGTGTTTCCCTGAGTTCTATGGGCTGTTATAGCAAATTATTAAACCTGAGGAGGGGTCTTAGAAACCTTTGATTTGTAGCCAAGTTGGATATAGGTGTGAGTAGTCTGGGGACCCACTATTTGCAGTTGGCATCTGAAGTGGGGTCATCTTGTGGGACTGAGCCCTTGACCTGTGGGATCTGATGCTAACTCTAGGCAGATAATGCCAGGCTAAAATTGAATCATAGGATACCCAGCTGGTATTGGAGAATTGGTTGGTGTGGGAAAAACATCTGTATATTGGGTAGCCAGAAATGTTCCAGTAGTATGTAGTATACTTTCAGTGTGCTTTAGGATAAATAGAAGAATGTCTATTAACAGCTATATAAATAAATTATGGAATATTCATACAGTGGAATATTATATACTCATGAAAATGACTTAAGTTACACATGACAACCAGAATCAATTAGGTGATCTTTGGATCACCTATTAAGGATCACCAATATAAGGTAAATAAATGCTGATGCTTATAGGATGCTTATAGGTAAATAAAAACTGATGCTTATAGGATCACCTTATATTGGATCACCAATATAAGGTGATCTTTGGAAGCCATACATACTGTGTGATTACATATATTAATACTGTTTGGGTGAGAAAAAGGAAGGGCTATGATAAGAAGGTGACATGTGGTGGCTTCTGGAGTCTAGGCAACGTTAAATGTTTTGTTTCAGTGAGAAGCACATAGATATTTACTTTATAGTAATTTGTTAGGTCATATATTGGTACTTAAGCATTTTTGAATGCAAGTTATATTTAACACTAAAAATGTTTTGAAAGTCCCAGTATTTTAGAAATAACTATTTGGTTGGCTGAGCCAGGTGGATTGTAGGAAGCGGGAAACCAGAGGTAGAGCCAGGAGATTTTGCACAAATTTCATGTTCACAACATCCCTACAAGTGGGGCTTTGGCAGGCCTGTTTTATAGGTCAATTAGCTGAGACTCAAAGTCGCTCATCTGAGTTCACACCGCTACTTTGTAGCTGAACCAGAACTGAAATCTAGATCTGGGTTTGTGCCTATTCTGCTGAATAACACAAACTCTCCGGAAGCCTCTGTTTACAAATACTCTCCTGTTTGTTGGTAGCACACTGACAATTACCAGCTATGTTACGACTGCAGTTGACTCAATTTCTGCTAATGGGAAGTGGTCTGACAGGGCTGTGTGGTCTGCAGCTTCGGGGCTCTGCCAGCTGTTTCTCGCCTTGCCTACGCCTGGCCCCAGCTTTGTCTATGGCAGGGAGCAAATGCCTCTCTGTCTCATTTCTCTTACTCCACAGGCTCAAAGAGAGGAAGGTGCTGCTTTCTGATATGGCAGTATCTTTCAGTCTCCATGGAGCTCCTATTTTTCAGAGTCTCTTGTTTTGGAGATCTAACCCAGCCATGTGTTTATAAACAGTCTCATGACAGGTGGAACCCCGCTGGCTGGGCGGGGGCCTGCCTGGTTTGGATTATACCTGCACTCACAACAATAGCCTCCTGCCCAGCAAAGCCCTCCGCACAAACCCCTGCCCCTTGGCCCTTCTGTTTGTTTTGCTTTGCACCGATCTGAAATGGATACCTTCACGGGTCCCTGCAGCAGGACAGACAGCAGTTGGGACCTGTGGGGACAATGGCTGTGCCCACCTGTAGGTCAGGGGTCAGGCTCAGCAGTACAGCCCTGTCAGCGCTTCAAAAGCTGAGGCCTCAGTCCTGTTGGGCGCTGCCCATGGATCAGTGGCTGCTGGCCCACAGGTGCACCTGGCTATTCAAGTCCCTGTGACCAGGATGCGGGGGTGGTGCTGGGCTGTGTGTGGTGGCTTACCTGGGATTACAGCCCAGTCACAGGTGTCCACTCAATGCCAAGGAAGGGAGGCTGGGCTGTGGCCGCACATGCATAAAGTGGGGTGGGGAAGCAGGCGGGGGCCCCTGGATCTCCCCAGAGAAAACACTTGTTCACAGTCTATACCTGGGAGGCAGTTCATGGGACTTCTTGTCAATTCTTGGTCAGGTTGTTTTGAGAAGTAGTCTGGAAACTTTATAAATTCGAATAT
>PVKM010025725.1:0-19783 GCA_004027735.1 Carollia perspicillata | reverse complement strand
ATTTTAATCTTGGCTAATGTAATTACGATGTGCCTTGGTGTGTTCCTCCTTGGATCCACCTTCTTTGGGACTCTCTGATCTTCCTGGAAGTCTATTTCCTTTGCCAGATTGGGGAAGTTCTCCTTTATTATTTGTTCAAATAAGTTTTCCACTTGTTGCTCTTCCTCTTCCCCTTCTGGTACTCCTATAATTCGGATGTTGGAACATTTAAAGATGTCCTGGAGGTTCCTGAGCCTCTCCTCATTTTTCTGAATTCTTGTTTCTTCATTCTTTTCTGCTTGGTTGTTTGTTTCTTCCTTCTGGTCCACTCCATTGATTTGAGTCCCAGTTTTCTTCCCATCACTACTGGTTCCCTGTGCATTTTCCTTCATTTCACTTAGTGTAGCCTTCATTTGTTCATCTAATTTGCGACCAAAATCTACCAGTTCTGAGAGCATCCTGATCACCAGTGTTTTGAACTGTGCATCTGATAGGTTGGCTATCTCTTGGTCACTTAAAAGTATTGGCTCTGGGGCTCTGAGCTGTTCTGTTTGAGTCATTTTTGGTCAGGTGGCGCCTGTTACTGTCGGGTGGCGGAGCCTTAGGTGTTCACCAGGGCGGGTCAACCCAGTTACAGGGTTGTGATGCTGTCTGTGGGGGCGGGGTCAGAGAGGGAACAATGGCATCTGTTCCATGGTCTCTTGGATTTGTGTCCCCTCTGCTGCCTCCCACACGCAAACTGGGCCCCCCTGGCACTGGCTCCCAGGTGGGCAGGCCTATGCACGCTCCAGGACCCTGTGGGTCTCCCCAGAGACCTCTCCTGTGAGGCTGGGAGCCTCTCCTGGCACCTTTTCAATCGGTGTTTTTAGGCTTTATTTCCCGTTGCTGGGGCCCTGGACTGTGCGGGTCCATCTCACTGCCTGTTCTTGCCTAGTTAATCTGCGCGTGAATGTGTGTCCATGGTCGGTCCACTGCCCTGTGTGCCCTGCTTGTCTCCTCCCCAAGTCTGGGGTCTGCAAGCTCCATGCCACCTTCATTCCCCAGCGCTTCTGGGTCTAGCAGCCACTGCGTTTTCTTGCCGTTCCCTCTCTGCCGGCTGTCGACTCTGCCCCTCTTACCGGTCTAGTTGAATGGTTGTCGGACTTCTGTAGTTCAATTTTCTGTGTTCTGGTTGTGTTATTGTTTGTAAATATTTGTTGTCCTTAATCTTGGTTGTGAGAGGAGGTACAGTGTTTCCACCCATGCCTCCATCTTGGCCAGAAGTCCCGATAGTAGATTTTATCACCACTGGTATTACCTCTGAACTAGCAGCCATTGGATCTTTACCCTGATAACTCTGCCCTGGGCCCTGGGAGTTGGACATGGCCTCTGCCCCCAGGTGGCTTAGAAGTCCAGAGAGACAGGGGGCAATGCTGAGGGAGAGGCCACGTCTGATGGGGCATCCGGGTGGACCTTCGGGAAGAAGTGACCTTGAAGCTGGGCCTGGAAGGATGGCCACTTTGGGCAGTGTCTGGGCAGGGCCACTGCGGTTTGCAGGGTAGCTGGCTCAGTTGGTCTGGGAGGAAGAATTGCAGGGAGAACCTCCCAGCCAGCCTGGGGTGGCTGTGGGGAGAGGCTGAATTGGCTCCAGAACCCCCAAACTTGAACAGAACCTTTGCTTCTGCCACTGCTACCTCTACCACCTTCAACTCCCCAGGGGGTCACTTGAGCCAAAAGAGCAGGAGCCAGGTGGCTGGACAGATGGCTTGTTATCAGGAGGGTAGGAGTCAGGAAAGAGGGAGCCTGGGCCCCTCGCCAGAGCCGGTTCCAACCCCACTTACTGTGTGGTCTCTGCACTCCATCTCTCTGAACCTGTTTTCTCCTCTGTAAAATGAGTGTGAAGATACATTAAAGGGCTGTTGTGAGGACATAATGAACAGGTGTGTAAAACTTCTGGCACATAGTAAGTGTTGACTAATTATATCTCTTGAGAAGGGTTAGAGCCAGGAAGACTCTCCATGGGCAGAAGTGAGGATGCTGAAGGCTGAGCCCCTCCAAGTTAGTCCCTGGCCCCCTGACCCTTGGGAAGTCCACAGCCTCCAAGACTGAGCTGGCAGGAGTGAGAATGAGGGAGAGCCTGTGGGGTCTGAGAGCAAATGGATGCAAATCAGGAAGCACAGGGTGCTCTGTGGGTGGTGCAGGGGGGAGGGAGATGGAGAGAGACATCCAGACCCTTCTACCAGGTGCTGGGCAGCCAAAACAGAAGCCAGTACCCTATGGGCCCCTCGGTCCTGGAATCCCCGTTCCCCCTCTGCAGCTTGTCCTCACCGACGGATGCCCAGGTGTGGACACAGACAGACACATGTGCACAGACACAGACTTATTCAAGCACAGACACACACACATACACCAGGGACACTCAGACATACACTTCAGGTCACAGGCCTCAGGACAGGGGAGGCCTAGGGAAGCCTAGGGAAGCCAGTTTGATGGAGCAGGAAGCTGAGGCCCTGGGGGCTGCCAATTTCTTGTCCATTTGCCTTTTCCCCAAACGCACCCACTGCCTACCTGCACACACCACTCACACCGCTGGGGAGCCCCCCTCCAAGGCCCCTCATTCTCATTCCAACAGAGCAGTCACACAGGGTTTTAGTTCTTGTCCCATTTTTGTCCCTTGTTGACAGATGAGGAAATGGAGGCTCAAAGCCAGGACCAGGCTTGTCAAAGGCGTGAGGAGGACAGGAGGAGGTGGGAGGCCAACCCAGGCTCAGTGCACAGACTCTTAAGTCTGAAGCCTCCCCAGAGGCCCTAATCCCAGTTCCCCCTACAACACCTCCTCACGCCTACACACCCACTTCCTCCCCAGAAACAGCCTAGAAGTACATGCCTTGGGAGGCAGCCAGCCTTCCCTTCCTGCCAGGCCTCTGTGGATACCCCAGCCCCATGTGTTCCCGTAGCCACTGGTGAACAGGCAGGGTGCGGGTGAGTCAGCTGGTGCCCAAACAGCACAGCCTGGCATGGCCCTGGGAGGCTTTGCTGAGAGGACAAATCTGTAGGCTGGATCCAAGGCCACCGCTCAGGGAGGTGTCTGTCTGCAGCACCACCTGGTGGTGATATGGCACTGCTGTCACACCTGGCCCTGCTCTGTCGTCTAGCCCCGTGAGTTCACCAGGTGTTTAGTGGACAGTTACCACGTGCCAAACACTAGGCAGGCTGGTCACTGAGAATGGGACTAGGCTGAGAAGATCTGGGGGCATCAACCTAGGAAGATGGAACAGCAAGTGTGACGACCTGGAGACAGGAAGGAGCGGGGCGTGACCCAAGTGGTCAACAAGGCTAGACCTGGGTGCCGGGATGGAGAGGGAGGGGAAGAGGACCAGGTCGGTGGCCTGGTATCACAGGGCCTTTTAGGCTGCAGTGAGGAATTTGGATTTCTTTCTGAGTGTGATGGGAGCCACAGGACATGATGGATGGTTTAAAGGCTGCTGTGAGGAGAACGACAGATGGGGAACTGATGCCCGGAGCAAGGAGCAGCACAGTGAGTCCTTGGTGGGCTGGGCACTGGCTCCTGGCTCAGGACTCCCCAGTTTTGGGCACCTCCCCTTGCTTGGCTCACATCCCTGAGGCTCACACAGCGAGGCCTCAGCGAGGCTTTGGGATTAGATTTCAGGGTGATTTGAGCAAAGTCCAGCAGCTTCTCAGCTGGAGTTCTGGGGTCAGGGGCATGGCCCAGCCCTGCCACAGACAGGGGTCAAAGCGGTCCTGGACCCAGACCCAGGAAAACAGTCAAGATCTTCAGCCCTGAGTGGCTGCTCCTGCTGATTTCCAGCCCCATCTCCTGCCTCTACTTCCCTCACTTTAGCCTCCAGCCAGCTTTTCTGATAGAATTGCAGGCGTTGACAAGTCTGCGGGGAATGTGGTTTATGTGTGGTGTTGGGGGAAGGTGGGGCAAGGCACCTTTCATCACATTTTGGATCCCAGATGTGCTGGGCTGGGACATTGTCCCATGTCTTGTCCCTTGCAGTTTACAAGCGGCTTCTATTCAGCATCTCCTATGAACTTCGCAGCAACCTTGATGCTTGGGCAGGACAGGAACCCTGATCTCCATGGCACTGATGAAGAGTAGGGGCTCAGACAGGGGTGTGGCTTGCAGAAAGTCACACAGCAAGTTGGAGATGAGGCCTGATTTCTGCTTCCACGTGAGCCCAGGTTTCTTTGAAACCGCTCATGGTCCAGGAGGACTAGGAGCCGCCAGTGCTGTCCCTGAGTGAAGGGTCAGCCAATTTCAGTGTGATTCCAGGGAGACGGGAAGTGTGGAGGTGCAGGCTCCCTTAGCCCAAGTCTTATTTTACTGAGTGAGCTTGGGTAGCTCCTTTTCCTCTCTGGGTCTCTTTCCCATCCATTCAGGGAAGACATGGATGTGATAACTTCTAATGTCTTTGCTGTCCAAAGCCTCTGACCCTGGCACCCAAGAAGAGAGGAGATGCCATGAGGGAGGGAGGGAGAGAGAGATGGGTCCACGGGTGGGTGGGGGTCCTTGGAAGGAGGGTGGAGTGGAGAAGCAGTGTGGCCTTGGGGAAGACACTTCCCCTCCGAACCTTTGTTTCCACATTTGTCAACTGCAGTCATCGCAGAGGTCCTGGCCCAGCATGTGGGACAAATGTCAGTCTTTTCTTGCCCACCAGTTGCTGGGCCTGGGTCTTGTTGGTGCTGGCCATAGTAGCTTGGGGAGCCATGGAAGATGTCAGACCAGGCAGTGGTCTGGCTGCTTGGCTCGCTGACCTCTGCTGGCCCAAGGAAAGTGGAGGGTGGGGTGTCCTTCCAGCAGGACAGGCCTAGGCAGCACCAGCACCTTGGTCAGGCGATCACTGAGATGGCAGAAGGGGCTTAGGCTTAGAGGCCATCAGGCCTGGGTTTGAGTCTCAGCACTGACACTTAGCAGCTGTGAAACCTTGGACAAGTCACCTAAGACCTTACTGAGCCTTAATTTCCTCTGTAAAATGGGAGTGCCTACCCTCAGGTGCTGTGGAGCTGGACAACAGAGGAGCAGTGGGGAGCAGTGCACCCAGCCCAGGCTGAGAGGACCGGCTGACGTCCCTTCTTCTGCTTTCCCTGCAGCCCCAGTGTGGACTCGGAGTCAGCCTGGAATCCAGGCGCCAGTGGATGCCTTACCTAGCTTGGAGATACAGGCAGCCTTGGAGCCAGGGGAGGCTGAGCCACAGCACCCTGTGCAGCCCAGCTCCTCCCGACAGAGACACAGCTCACAGTAATCTGCTCCACTTGTTCAGGTGTCAGTCTGCAAGGCTGGGAGGGTTTGCTGAAGTGAGAAGCCAATGAGGGCGCAGGAGGGGTTTTGAGGGTAACCACCCCAAAACCTGATTTCCTTTGCTGTTCACCCCTCTCTGGTTGGCAGCCTTCCTAGATTAGCTGCTGACGTCAGGAGCTGCCAGCTGGGCGGCCTGGCACAGCTGCGGGAGGTGGCTGAGAGCTGTCTGGTTGATGGGAACACTCAAGGAAGGGGGCCTGTGTTGAGCTTTGGAAAATGTGTCCTTCAGGGAGCTGGGACGGGGCAGTGGGAGCGTAGAGAGCTGAATTGTTTCAGGCACTCACCTATTATCTGAGTAGCACATTCACATTGTAGAGAGAAAGAGCTCAGGGAGGGGGAGTAACTTGCCCAAGGCCACACAGCTAGTCTGACCCTGGCTGCATCCCACGCCATCCAGTGGACCCACAGCTGCTAGGCCAGGGGCCTCCTCTCCATATATGTCAGCACTCCTACATCATCGCCACAGTGGCAGCTGCCATGCGCTAAGAACTGTGAGGCTGCTGTCCTATGGTGTATACAGGGATGTAGTAGGTGATTAAGACACCAGGGCTAAAACAAGGGGAGGCTGAGCTGGAGGCTCTGAAGCTGCAAGGAGGTAGAACAGGAGACACTGCCCTGCTCCTAACCTGGGAACAGTCTGTCCGCCGTTACTGTTTTGGGAATTTCTACTTGAAAATTTGAAACTCACTCTGGGTGTGCATTTTAGCCCTGCTGCTATGACTGAGGAATATCACTTTGCTTTTCTGAGCCTCAATGTTTATTTGTAAAATGGTCATTTTAAAAAGTCCACCTTGCCAGCTGGTCTGCAAACTCCAAATGTATGTTTTTCTCCTTAGAAACAAATGGTTCCTGGCCCCTCAAGCAACAGAGAGCCTGAGCACTAACACCACGCAGCGTTGGGGGCAGGACACAGCAATCCTGGTTGTGGGAAGGCAGCCCTTTCAGGCCTCTCTGAAGAAGCAGGCACCTTGGCTCCACCGAGGCAGCAGAGTGAGAAGGGTGAAGAGAGGGTGGGGATGGAGGAGGGGGAAGGAGATTTACAGGGGCACTGCCAAGGGTGATGCACCCTATTCCACCCCACCCCCAGCTGAAAGCCTATGGGGGCCGGGGCCAGCACTGAGCAGGGGCCGTGGGGATGCCAATGCTGAGAATCAGGAATGACAGCGCAGGTACCCTGCAAGTGGCTACACCTGTGCATAAGCAGGTGTAGCTTATGCTACACCTTGTTTTTTAATTGTGAAGTTCTCAGGGCCAGAGAGAAATCTGGCAAAGGGAGAACAAGAAAACCCCCAGAATCCCACCCAACCTTTCCATTCTTTTTTTTTTTTTAATGTAGTTGCTAGCAAGGGTTCCCCGTTGGGAACACCTTCCAAGAGCAATTTCCTGTCTTCCTACTGCACTTTTATGTGTTCAAACTGCCTTTGGTCTGGTAGTGTTTTTCCTTCGTAAGCTGTGAGGATAGCAGGCAGGAATAACTTCTAGCTGACGGATGAGGAAACTGAGGCACAGAGTGGTTAGGTTACTTAGCCAAGGGTGCCTGGCTAGTGATACAGAGGTGCCAGGGATAACCCTCAGGCTCCTAGACCAACATGGACACAGAGAAAACACGGGATGAGACGGGGAGGGAAGAGGACAGAAAAGACAGCCCTACAACTCTCGTCTCAAAATATTTAATTTCATTTTGAAAAGATTACATTCCCAGCTTCCCTCCCCATCACATCACTCCGGCCCACCAGCAGTGACACACTCGCACGCACACACGCACATAAGGCCAATGGGCTACGGTCTACTTCTGCCCTCGCCAGCTGGGAAGAAGGAATTTTCTCCTTGCCTCCTTCCCCCACAAAGGTGAGGAAGAGGGGCTCACTGGAATGCCAGCTCCCAGGGGAAGACAGGGAGCCCCCACACACTCTGTCACGTCACATGCACTTAGAAAAATAAAACCAAGTGGTGTTCTGGCATCCCCAACACCCTAAGATAGCAATATCCACCTGGAAATCATCTTTACCATTTTCTAGAAAAATTTATTGCACTTAATTAACAGATGTTAAAGGAGCTCTGGGGTGGGGCTTTGCCATGAAAACCAGGGCTCCCAGGGCCCTGGGTGGTGAGCTGCCCAGCACGAAGGGGCCCCCCTCTGCTGGCTCCCAGGCCTGCCACCCCAGGAGCTGCCCACCCAGGGCCACAGCAGGGCGACATCGCTTAGTGCCTTCTCCAACCTCAGCCCCAGACAGGAAACCCCCTTCCTTTGGCCAAGGGTAAGTTACCCAGGCCCTCTGCAAGGCTGCTGGCCATTGTGAATGCTCTAAGTACCTATCAATAGCTAGATATACATTTACTATATGTATATTCTTGCAACATTCTAGCTCATTCACAATTTGTCTGTTCAGAGGCTGTAGCAAGGCTGCCATGAAACTGAAGACAGGGCGCTTAGGAAGGGATGGCGCCTCCCAGCCCATCACAAACCCGTGTAAAGCCACTGACATTGGCTTCTCTGGCCTCCAGTGCTTTTTAGATGTCAAAGATTTGAGCAGAGGAGTCTCAGTCTTTGGCTGCCAGCCCCAAGATGAGAGGGGCCAGGAGGGAGTCTCCTTGATGGAAATCACAGGCACCAACCCCCTACTGCAAGGACTCGATTCTTGGGCCTGGGAAGGAGGTACACTTCCCTGAGCTCCTCTTCCCCAACATGTACACCCCCATGGACATTTCCTTCCTGTCCCTGCTAGGCTCCTGACGCAAAGGGGCTTTTCTAAAAGAGGCCAGAAGTCACGCTCTTTCCACGGAAACACTTTGGGAAGGAACCAGACACCCACTGCCTGGGGGAAGGAAGGGGAGGGCACTGAACAGGCAGAAGGTGCAGAGGGTGGGACAAAAAGGGGAGACCTCAGGCCATCGTCCTACCCACAGGGGTCAGAACATGGATGCCACCCAGAAATTAAGTCGCCATCCTTTAAAAAAAAAACCAAACCAAACCCACAAGCCATACACTTCCTGGCCAAAGAAAACGAAGAGCTTTTAAGCTGGAGGCTCTTCTACCAATAACAAAATGAGAACTGCCCTCTCGGTGGGTAGCCAGACCAGAGGGAGAGTGCCCGGGCGGGCAAGCTGCCCGGGGCAGGACACTGACATGCCGGATGCAACTGCCCTGTTGTGGTTACAATAGAGTGAAAAGTGTGAACATAGGTTTTATAGAACCACAAAGTAAAAGTCAGGGGCCTGGAGGGAGGTGGTGACCTCCCTTGGCCTCAGGCACCCTTGTCAAGTCCCCTGGAGAGGCGGGTGTACAGGTCCCCGGAGGGCCGTGGCATTCCTCTGGGGTGCAGTCCACAGTCAGTGGATGGCTTCCCCGGGTCTTATTATGTTATAAAAGTCTTTGGGGGTCAGAGTTGGGTCTTGGAGCTACCACTTTAAATAAAGTCAGTGGTAAGCATGACAAAGTGTACCCGTCACCTCCAACCCCTCTTAACCACAGGCTGCCTGGCCCTGAGCCAGTGAATACACCCGTCTTCAGATGCCCCAGCTGACCACAATGAGCAGAGGGTTCCATGGGTTTCTTCGATGAGTCTCCCAGGCAGAGCAAAAAGACAAGTCCAGCTGGACGCAAGAAAAAGCAGCTGCAAGGCAGCGAAGCCACAGCTGCAAGGACCCCTCCGCATACCGCAGCCAGGTTTGTGTGGGTGGCCCAAGTCTCTAGGGACCAGACTGAGGGGACTCGCGCATGTATATGTCCAGAGAACCTGCTATTCCACGAGTTGTGCTGCAACCCTGGTGACCCCTGGCCGGGTGCCCTGCCCGGCAGGTCCCCTCGTGGCAGCCTGTACAGGCGAGGGGTTCTGAAGCAAGAACTGGGAAGCCCTCTTCTGCTTTCCTTTGGCCGGCCCACATTGGAGAGCAGAGCAAGATGACACGGAGACACACCCCAGCTCCCTGTCCACAGTGGGGGCCGGTTTCCTGACCACCGTGCAGAAGGTGCCTCCTGCCTCTAGGAAGGTAAGCTTCCTAAACAAGGGGGTTTTCCTTTTAAATTCAAGATCTGAGATTGGTCACCGGGTGGAAAGAAAGTCTAGTGGGACAAGTGAGATTCAGGTGGCCTCCACAAGTGACCTGGAGAAGAGGAGATGTCAGGGCAGCTCTCTGCACTGTGACCAGGCTTAGAGGCTGGCCGGCCTGGGGACCTCCCCTTCACAACAGACAAAATGCAGAGAGAGCCGACTGCCAGCACCTCCTCCCTAGCTTCCAGGCCCCAGAGTCATGAGAGTAAAGGGGTGTGGTAGCTGTGAATGGTTGGGTGCACTTTTGCTGCAGGCCCCAGACCCCAACCCCACCCAGGCTAGCAGAGCCCCACTCAGGTGGCCTGGCATCCATGCAGACATGATGGAGGAGCTGGTGTGTCTTCCTGCCTCTGAGGGAGATGGAAACAGATGTTTCTCTCAGACTTTCTGGGTAAGGTGAGGTGGCCCACTGACACAGCCCGCCTAGAAACACGCCCTGCTACCTGAGAAGACGTAAGGGCGACAACAATGGACTCATTCTGCGGAGACAGGACTCCACAGCCCAGGGTAGAGACTGAGGGAGAGTCAGGGCAGCCTGAGCGCCCTGGGAAAGGAGATCTGTACTCCAGAGGTCCCCTTCCAATTCAACTGGGACATCCAAGAACGGAAACTAAGGCAGATGCACCCGTCTACGTCGATTCTCGCGTCCCTGCCAGTGAGCAGGCTGGCTCCCCAGGGAAGTCGCCACGTGCACTGGCCATGGGATAGTGAAGCTTGAACATGACAGCTCCTGGAACAGGTGCGTTGCCATTTGCCCATGACGAGTCATAAGTCTCCACACACGTGTGGGGTTTCAGGGAGCCCCCAGGCAGAGGGCTGAGATGCAGGCAGAGCAGCCAGGGCAGGGGCACAGGTTACAAGGGCCCGTACTTGGTCTCGTACTTGGACACGATGGTCTTGCACTTGCCCACCTCCTTGCGTAGCTCAGCCACCTCCGTCCGCAGAGCCATGTTCTCCTTCTCCAGGAAGGCCGCACGGATGGTGATCTGGTTTTCCTTTAGACGCCGGGCGTCCCGGGACCGTTTGGCTGCCACGTTGTTCTTTTTGCGTCTCGTCCAGTACTTTTCATCCTGTGGGGAAGTGTCCTCTGTTGGTCTCTCCTCTTTCCCAACAAGGAAACCCCACCTTTCTCCTCCTTCCAGTACTCCACACCCCAGATTCTTTATCACTTATTCAGTGCAGAAGGAATGACAGCTGGGGCCCAGGAAAGGGGATGCATGTGCCAAGGACAGTGGGGGGCCTGCTCTTTCCCCGGGATGAGAAACAAAGCCCTTTGTAGGAAGTGGTGGAGTGAGGGGGACTCCATGTACTGGGAGCCTGCTCTGCGATGCTCCAACATAAAGAAAGCACTGTCACGCTGGTTATGGCTAAGGTCCAGCCCCTTACTAGCAGAGGAACTGTGCGACTTCCTTAACTTCTCAATGTCTCAGGTCCCTCATCTTTACAATGAGGGAGAGCAGTAACTACCTCAACAAGTTGTTTGAGGAGTAAATGAATTGGTATGTACAGGTGCTTATTACAGTAAGGACCACATAAAAGTTTACCATTTTCATCGCCATTATTATGAAAGCCTCAGAAACCTCCTGATAGGCAGGTACAGTTATTCCCATTTCACAAACGAGGAACCTGAGGCCCAGCTAGTTCTAGGTGGCAAAGTGGGGCCTGGACCGACTCTGCCTAACTCCAAAGCTTGTATGAGAAGTCCTTCCTGTGAGTTTTCCACAGACGAGGATGGAAAAACTACAAAATCCTCCTCTCCCTCCCCATCCCAACTCCTATAACACCATCAGCTTGAAAGCCGTTTGCAACATAAAACTATCTTTTGCCCTTCAAAGTGAGGACTTGTTCAGCTCAGTTCCTGTGACCTAGTGAGCGCCTGCCCAATGGCTGGGCTAAAGCCAGGGAAGCAAGAACATCAACACAGCTGCTGGCCAATAAGGAAACAGAAACTACAGGGACTCACGCAGGGGCCAACCACCACCTGATTCCCTTTCTTTCTACCAGCCCGTGCAGGGCATGGGTCTATGCTCCAAACTCACGCCTTTCTAAACGGTGTCCATAAAGAGGGCGGGCCCTCTAGATAAAACCAAATGTGAAGCAGCACAGCCCTCCAGCTCTTGAACCAGTGCTGCACCATCACTTACACAGACACAAGATTACCTTCTGCTCATCGGGGACAAAGACCTTCTTGGCCTTTTTGATCATGGGCTGGGGCTTCAGGTCCTCCTCTGCAAACTTGTGCTTCCGGGGGTTGAAGAGCTCCCCGCCTGGCACACTGGAGAGGACCAAGTCTGCAGGGTCGGGATTGAAGTTCACATCTACCTCCACACAGTTGGGGTCGATGGGACTGGGTGTTTCCCTCTCTTTTTCAAGTGAGGATTCTGAAATACACAGAGGCAGGTGGTCCCAAAGCAGCCCACTGAACAGCAGGCTCATGCCATACACTCAGATACCTGCCTGAATCTCAGCGTCGCACAGCCACTGCCACCTGGAGGGAAAAAGAAACACACAGCACCAACCCCAAGCCAGACTGGCATATGTGATTCAAATCAACAACACAAACATAGAAAGAATCCTTCCCTTTAGGAACAAAATGCTGAAAAGGAAACAGAGGCCCCTGAAAAAGACAGGATTTTCTGATTGTTTTTTTCCCCCAAGAAATATTAAGCGAAACATTAAATCATTATCCTCCTTAAACTTCCTGTGATTTCAAGCTCTCAGGTAATGAGAAGCAGCTGAATCTCCATGTGAACTGTAATGGGTTAGGGACACAGTCTGAATAATGAAATGGCATCCACTTTTGGGTCCTTAGAGACATACCAGTCACAGTGCTCGTTTAGTCTTACAGCAACTCTGAAAGCAAGATGAGTGTTAGCTTTATTTTACAGATGAGGAAACTAAGGCTCAGAGAAAGGACATGGTTTTCCCAGGGTCACTTAGAAGGCGAGTGACTGAACTAAAATTTAAGTCTGGGTCTGGCTGACTATGAATCCTTTTTCTTCTCTGCCCTACTTGGCTGCCACTTTATAGTGAACATCAGATGAAAGGGACTTTCAGAATTCAAAGGTTGTTAGAGATAAGTTATTTTAAAGACCTACACCTTTGGCCTACTCATTCAATGCTACTGATTGGAGTACACAAAATACATAATTACTCAGTCAGTAGCTGTTTATCGAACACCTACTACATGCCAGCTACTGTCCTGGTAAAGACAAAGCAGTGAACAAAACAAGTAAAAGTCTTGCCTTTGTGGGATGTTATTCCAGTGGGGAAGGCTGACATTATAGAAGCTAAATTTTGGATATCTACAGAAGCATTAGATGGCATGGGAATACCTGTGAGAAAACATTTCAGGAACAGCGACCATCAAGTGCACTGCTATGTGCACAGCCAAGCACTGGTATGTTCCAGGATCAGCCACGGAGGCTGATAGAGCTGGAGTGAATGAATGAGAGGGAAGAGTGATAAAAAAAGTGAAGAACAGGGGACAATTTTGTCCTATAGGGGGCATGTGACCATGTAAGAATTGTGCAGAGTGGGGGAAGCCCTGGCTGGGTAGCTCAGTTGGTCAGAGCATTGTCCCAGTACAAGAAGATTGCAAGTTCGATCTCTGATCAGGGCTTACACAAGAATCGACCAATGAATGCATAACTAAGTGGAACAACAAACTGATGTTTCTCCCTCTCTCCCCCTTCCTCTCTCTCTCTAAAGTCGATGAATGAAAATTAAAAAAAGAATTGTGGTGGGGAAGGGAGTACTACTAGCATCTGGTGGGTAGAAGCCAAGGACGGTGCTAGATATCCTATCATAGAGAACACAGTCCTTTCCCCAACCCAAACAACAGAATTATCTAGTCAACAGTATCACCAATTCTGACTTTTACCCTGATATGAGAAAAACCACTGGAGGGCTCTGAGCAGAGGTACGACATGATCAGAGTTAACTTTTAACTGGACAATGCACATAAACGCATTGCATCCTATTAGAGGGGATTACAAAGAGGGCTAAGCATCAGAGGAATGAGTAACCAGGGACCAATGTGGTCACTGAGGAATACTGGGGCTGCCAAAGTCTATACCTACAGAACAAACAGTCAAGGCACCAAAGGCTGACGACTAGAGCTCCCATACCCTGCTGCTGGGGGTATCGACAGCTACGGCCATGTCGTACACTGGTAGCATCTATAAAAGCTGACTATATGGTCCTGGCTGAGTGGCTCAGTTGGTTGGAGTATCATCCCATACACCAAAAAGGGTGTGGGTTTGGGATGTCAGGACACATACCTGGGTTGTGGATCCTCAGTTGAGACATGCAGGAGGCAACTGATCTATGTTTCTCTCTCTCTCTCTCTCTCTCTCTCTAACACACACACGCATGCGCGCGCACACACACACATCAGTGAAAATATCCTTGGATAAGGATTAAAAAAAAAGCAGAATGTATGCATGTCCGATGACCCAGCCATTCTACTCCTACACATGTTTACACCAACTGGCGTGCACAGAAATGTTCACGGCATTGCTATGTATAACCCCAAACTAGAAGCACCTCAAAACGCCCATCATCTACAGAGCAGATATGTCCTATGGTCAGACAGTGGAACACTATTCAGCGATGAAAATGGACAAGCTATGCTACAGGCAACAACATGGATGATCCTCATAAACAAAGTTGAGGAAAGAAGCGAGACACAAAAGAACGCATACTACTTATGTCTTTCCTACAGAAGAAACTGAAACATGAAGAGGGAAAACTCTACCTTCATCTCTACCGTGTGTACAATTCTTCAGTGCAGATCTTTCTTCATCTGTATTGTGGTTCTTCTGTCACGGGAGTATTCCTTAAGCATGTTTTGTAAATCTACGCTGTTAGTGTAAAGAGATTCTGATGTCCGCATAATTTATGTGTGTACTATAAAGCTAGCTACAGAAAGCTATAAACGTGAGTATAATCAACACAGTAGTTAAAAAAAGAGGACATAATATACAATTCCATTTACAGAATGTTCAATTACAAGCAAAAGGAATCTCTGACAATGGAAATCAAGATAGTGGTCACCTCTGGGGAGTAATGACTGAATGGGGTCGCAAGGCACTTTGGGGACACCAATGATGCTGTATCTCCTGACGTGGGTGAGAGTCGCGTGGGTAGATATACTTTGTGAACATTCATCGCGTAGTATACTTATAGTCTGGCACTGTTGCATGCCACACTAAATAAGAAAGTTCTTAAAAACACAGTCAAAGGCACATGTCATCCAGGTGACCTAAGGTGCAAGACGGGCTCGTTTCCCACTCTGCCCCGCCCATACATGAAGCTAGCCTTCTAGGACAGCCCAACCGGCATAAAAATGAGCTGCCTTTGAACAAGCACTTGGCTGGAATCAGCTGAAGCCTCTAGAGCTAACCCGTTCACAGGAAAACAACAAGGGGCAGAGGAGCACGGTAAACGGCACGGCAGGGACACAGAAAAACCCAGCACACGCTGAACTCTACAGGACAAATGATTCCATTTCTTCAACAGATAAACTGTGAAGAAAAAGAAGAGTGGCCCCTACAGATTATAAGAGACTTAAGAGATCTGAGAGACACAACCGAACGAAATGCGGGGGTCTTGCTTGGATCCTGATTCCAACGAACTGTGGGACAGCAGCATTTATGAGATAAGTTTTCGGAAATTTGAATGCTGAAGAATCTCTTGTTATGTTCAGGTGTAAAATTGCCATTTTTGTTATTTTTAAAAAGAACTCATATTTTACATATGTACTGAAATATTTATGGATGGAATATAATATCTAGGATTTCATTGAAAATAATCAGGTGAGGGGCATGAGAGAGATTATAGAAAACGAGGTTGGTTAAGAATCATGGAAGCTGAGTGACGGTTGCATGGAGGTTCATTATAGTAGTTTATCTTCTGTATTCAAAAATGTGTCCATAATGAAAAGTAAAATAAAAAAATAGAGCATGGGAATTCTCTGGGTGTGGGTTCCCGGGGGGCCCTCCAGGAGCCATCAGCCTGTGCGCCTCTGACGGAGTCTGCAGAAAGCTTTGCAGAGACCCCTGAAACAGTGACCGTGCCTCCCCCGAAGGGTCCGTGTCCAAAGGGCATGAAAACCAACCAAACCACTGACTGACCGACCACCCAACCTCCAGGGGTAAAACAGAAAAAGGACAGGAGGATGGAGGAGGAATCCCAAAGGTGCCTTCTTTGTGCCAGTGCCTAAGCAGGACCTGGCTATGGTGTCAGACAGCCTGGGCTCAAGTGCTGCCCCACTACCTACCAGCTGTGTGACCTTGGGCAAGTCACTCAACTTCTGTTTCCTCACCTCTAACACACAGATAAGAGTATTGATCTGATGAGGTTCTTCTGTGAGGGTTACATGTTAATGCCTGGCACAGAGTAAGTGCTAAATAATGTTAGCTGGCATTATTATTATCATCACCTGAGCTTCCCAATAATCTGTGGCAAAGTGCATGCGGGGTAAGGAGCCATGCTGAGAAAACACAGAATGGGATTTCTATCCTGGAAAGTCTTAGACTGGAAGATCTGGCTTCACTGTCCTGACCACCGGCCAGGACATGCCAGCCAAAAGAAAGGCTCCAACACTACTGACATGACTGCTGTGTTTGTCCTCAGCCTCGGGGACTATGCTGGAGGGCGGAGAGCAGAGGGTTTCTTCACACTGCAGGCCCACCGGGACCTCCCCTGAGAGAAGAGGCTCACTGAGTGTGTGGACATTAAGAAGCCTTCAGTGGGAAATGGACTTCCTTAGATGGGACAGGTGGCCCTGCCCTAAGGCCCGTCACCAACCTGTGCTGGACACGGTTTCAGAGGGCTGAAAGACGGCGGTGGAAGAGGATGGAGGAGACGCCGTGGAAGAGCTGGCCGACTCCTTCCCTTCTAGCTCGGCCACAGGCAGCAGTAGGTTCTGAGCCAGGTGAGTGGGGCTGGCGGGGATGCCATTCTCCAGCAGGAACTCGTCCAGGTCCATGTACTCCAGGTGGAAAGACTCGCCATCATATGGGATGGTTTTGTCCCAGATAGGTGGCATGAGGGAGGCTGAGACGGCCATGGTACTGGCTGCTGAGGCCTCGTCTTCCTCCAGCTTTTCCTTCCCCTTTTCCTTATCTGCAGACACAAAATCTGTGATGAGACACCACATAAGAGGGTAGTTCAATCCTAGGAGGGGAGGCACTAAGCTTCACAGGGCTAGCCCATCTCTCCAAGTCCTGATCTATCCCATGCATTGAGCTCACTGTGCTCTCCATTTATAACCTGGTGCTTGACCTAGGCCCACTGGTTCCCTTTAGAGATGGCAGCACATCCTCATCCATGCTTGGGCTTCCCAGAATGCTCACCACAAGCTTTAATGTGGTTAATACAAAACAGGCTGTGGAATTAGCATCTGGAGGAGAGAGGCTACAGGGAGGAAATGGAATTTCTGAGCTTTCCTGATTATCTTTTCCCTGTGATAGGAAAGGGGTGATTCCTTAGGTCAAGAACTTTTGTGTTCTCCTGTCCTGTCCCCTCCAGCTATGCTTCTCCACAGCAACCTAGCCTAGGGCTTGAATCCCAGTTCTGCTGCCCTGTTGCTATGATGTGCCCTGTTGCTGTGATGTTCGACCTTAGCCATCTAACCTCTCCCAGGCTCAGTGTCATCCACTGTAAACGAGAATCACGCTTCCTCTTTGGTGTAGACTAAAGATAACACCTGAAAGTGTCTTACAGAGTTCTGGGCAAATAGCAGGCACTCATTACTACCAGGAGCTCATGGAAGGCAGGGGCTGTGTCTGATTCATTGCTAGATCTCAGCTACAGCACAGGAGCAGGATGACTGTGGGCCATGGCAAAATGTGTATACTGAATGAAGAGCACTAGGTTGGCACACAGATTCTCTTTAAGTTTATTAGATACAGAGAGTGTGGAGCTGTCTTTTCAGGACCTTTTTTGGAGCAATAATTTCAAGAGAAGTCTCTCCCTGAATAAGCAGAGAGGACTGAAAGGCAGGTTTTCAGGGAAGAAGGAGAGGGTGGAGCTGAAGAAGTCTTGCTCCCATTCAAAGCAAAACTAACTAGCAGGGACTAGGTCTCACCTAACTGTCTCAGTCTGAAAGTTACATGCGTGGAAATCGAAGAAAGGGCAAATTAGGAAAACCAGACAAGAGAGAAATGCGACAAGGTTGAAGGAAATCAAAGTGACAGGGAGGCTAATTGGGGAAGTAGGAGATAAAATCGTGACAAGTTCATAATGGGTTTTCAAAATGAGGGAGACAACTTTGAACTCTGGATTCTGAAGTGAAAAAGAGAAATCAAATATGATTATGTTGGAAATAAACCAGTCATGCATGGACTCCCACACCACAGCCAGCCAAAAAGAAGCCCGTTGGTCCAATAAAAATAGGTTAAGGTGGAGATTTTAAACAAACAGAATTTGGTCATGGCTTCTAATACGAATTAGCCTGAATTCTTGCAACTGCCTTCTTTACCAGGCTTTGGTTGAAGTAAGAAAGCAAGCCAAATGGGAAGTAAGAAAGCCAAGCTTTGGTGGGCTGCATGGACCAGATGGCCTGACTCTTCTCCCCCCAGATCTTTTAATTTTATTTATTGATTTCATAAAGAGAAAGTAGAAGAGGGAGAGAATGAAAAACACCAATTTGTTTTTCCACTTAGTTATGTATTCATTGGTTGATTCTTATATGTGCCCTGACTGAGTGTCAAACCTGCAACCTTGGCATATCAGGACAACACTCTAACCAACTGAGAATACTGCCAGGGGTCTCCTCCCCCAGATCTTGACTCCACATTCTATTCAGGGTCCATGTTAGGTGAGGTCAGGGGGATCAAAGGAGAGAGGAGAAGAAAGGAGACATAAAAACAGCCACACTGAAGGACAAGTAAAAATTAGTTTCAGGTTTTGCTTGACCTAAGCAGTTAAGGGTATTTTAAAAAATGTTTATTTATTTTTTTAAGAGAGGAGATGTGAAGGAGAAAGAGAGGGAGAGAAACATTAATGTATGGTTGTCTTTCATGCGTCCTCCTACGGGGGACCTGGCCTGCAACCCAGGCACGTGCCCTAGACTGGGAATCGAACTGGCAGCCTTTTGATCCGAAGGCTGGCATTCAATCCACTGAGCCACACCAGCTTGGGCCAACTAAGGATATTTTTAATCAATGTTTTTATGAGATGGAAGTTTAATTGTAAGAGATAATAAAGAACTAGGCCCATCATTCAGGTCACAGGGATTCACATTAGTGGCTCCCCGACAGTAGAGCACCAGACTGAGAGTTACAAGCCTCCCAATGTGACATTGAGGGAGCATCCTCC
This sequence comes from Carollia perspicillata, assembly GCA_004027735.1. Lineage (NCBI taxonomy): Eukaryota > Metazoa > Chordata > Mammalia > Chiroptera > Phyllostomidae > Carollia > Carollia perspicillata. Next base: position 1,120 of record PVKM010025725.1, on the reverse strand, counting down.
CCTCTCTGAGCCTCCACTCTCTTCATCTGGGAAGTGGGGATAACACCCCCTACAGGACTGCTGTGGAAGACCAAATAAAAACAAGATTCTGTCAATCTGCTTTGTGAGAACTCTGCTAATGTAAAGGAAAATTATTGTTATGGATAGCTTTTATTAGGCAATCTTGAACAAGAACCTGACAGATGTGTACACCTGTCCCAGCAGCTTGTCTAACAAAGCATCACCTTAAAAACAAACAAAAGGTCTGAGCACAGGAGGTCCTGAAGGAGGAGGAGAAAGCCTGGCTTCACCCTATATACTGAAGCTATTTATAATCCAACCATGACAAGCCATAGAAATGGAAGCCTCAAAACACAGGAAAGAGATGGTATTTTTAAAAAGAAAATTAATTCCTCAAGACAGATAATTCACAGAAAGCCTATTCCAACCCAAACCCCTAAACTACACTGATGATTCTTGGAAATTCAAAGGTCTCAGACTGAAAGCATCTTTCTGTGCACTGAAAACCACAATAGGTGGCACTCTACTGCTCTCTGAACTTCATGTTGCCAGGCCAAAAAAACAAAGCCAAACCTGCTTTCCCCATGGGCCCTTGGGACCTTTGTGGCCTAGGAAACAAGATGAAGGCCAGCTCTGCCACTGTGGCCCTCAAAGTCTAGGGTTAGCCCCCCAAAACCAGGTGAAGGGCCTCAGTGGCATTGTTCTGATCTGCATCCCACTACCTGCCTTGCCCCGCTCTCCATCTCTCTGACACTCCCTCCCCCAGCTCAGCAGCAACCCTGAGACACACTTCCAAACAATCTCCAGTGTGTACCTAGTAGTGGGGATGAAGACAAGGTCCTCCTCCCAGGAGGAGGCAAGGCCAAAAGCAAAGACAATCTGCCATGTAAATCAGCGCTTCTCAAACTTTAGTGGACTAAGGAATCACGGAGGTGGGGTGCTCCTTAAAATGCAGACTCCTGTCCCACGAGCTGCAGATTCGGTAGGTGAAGGGTGGGGCCAAGGAATCAGCATTCTAAACAAGCATCCCAAGTGATTCGGATGACGCTGTCCCGGGAGAAGGCTCCCTGGAGCGTCATTTAAGTGGCTGTGCGACCCCCTTCAGTCTGCTCAATAACCC
>PVKM010025724.1:0-19767 GCA_004027735.1 Carollia perspicillata | reverse complement strand
TTTTTTAATGGTTTGGTTTTTTATGGAGTCTTTATTGATTCACTATTGTTCTACTTTCTTTTGATTCTTTAAACATGATTTATTTTAGTCCTTTGAACTTGATAGCTGCTTTGATGTCTTGGCCTGCTAAATCCAACTTCTGGGGACATTCGGAGACCATTTCTCTTGACTTTTGCTTCTTTTATGAGGATGAGTCATATTTTCCTATCTCTTTGCATATTTTGTTGAAAACTGGGTATTTTAAAAAATATATTGTAGCAACTGTGGATTCTGATTTTCTTCCTCAAGGCTTACTTTCATGGTTGTGTTTAGTAACGTGCCTTGGTTAAATCTACAAAATCTGTCTCCTCTGAAGTGTATAGTTGCTGCTGTCTCTGCTCAGTTTATTTTTAAATCTGGTTTCCTATGGGTTGCCCCTGGGTCTAAGTAGCCTAATGGTCAGACAATGATGAGACAGAAATTGTGCTCAAACACCTCAAACTAGTAAGAATTCTGTCCTCTGATAATAGGTTAGTGTGTAGGCAGAGGAGCATATTCATAGTTCAGGCTGTTTTCAGTTTAGTTTGGGCTTTTACTTTTACTGTCCACTGGGCCCTTTAACAACTCCTGTTTGCACGAACCCACAGGGTTAGCCAGGAGAATGTGGCTGTCTTATGCCCTATGTTCCCAGCTGTAAATGTGTACAAACCTCAGCCAGGAGTACACTTGCCCCAGCCGCAACTGTAACTTCAGGTTAGTAGAATCTTTGGCCCTTTCCCTTGTTCCAAATCAAGTGACCCCTCTATGACTGAGGCAGCAAAGCTGTTGGTCCTCACAACAACCCCCCACCTGGCAAAATCTCCAAAATCTCCATGCTGACTGGACTTGGGGGAGGGCCAGGAAACAGGGAAATTCCCAGGCAAGGATGCCACAGATTCCCGTTGTTATTACTGAACTTCAGTAGCTGTTCAAGCACGAACACTTCCCAGATTGTTGTATGTCCTTGGTGGATTTCCAGGCTATGAAAAATGGCTGTTTTCGTCATTTTTATTTTCCAGCTCTATAGCTGCTTTCTGGGGGAGTGGCTTTGCCCACTTCTTCACTTGCCATAGCTGGAAGTCCCACCCCCTCAATAAACATTTGATATGTAAGTAAATAAAGCGCACATAATCTTTCTTCTATCTCTACCATTCTACTGAGACGATCCCACCAAAAATTATCAGCTGTTACCACGGCATTAAAACAGGCTCTGGGCAAGACAGGCCTGTGTTGAATTCCAGCTCTCCTTAGTAATTGTGCAACGGACAGATACACTTATCTTCTCCCAGTCTTGTTTTTTTCTTCTGTTAAATGGCTAAAATAATGCCTGTGGTGTTGCTGGGAGGAGGGTGGGGTCTGAGTGAGCGCCTGGGTGGGCACTGCAGGGTTCTTTTCCAACATAGTGTTTACCCGGAGGTCGGAGCTGCTATTCAGCTGGGAGTCGGGGATGCCTCTAGGCCTCTGTTACCACCGTTATGCTCAGTGGAGATGTGGCTGGTGGGAAGGCAAGGGTAATATCATGGAAATCCTTTGAGAATGGATCCATTACACACAACTAAAACATATTATTATGCCTTATTATGATGTTCTTTGGGAACTTTTTAAAAATCCCTCTCTCTGGGAAATTTTGGTCAGAGTAGAATTTCTAAAAATAGGGACGCTCCTGAAATTACTCCCCTAACTTCCTTTTTCCCTGGACATTGTAACCATTATAATGTTGAGATCTTCTGAAAGACCAGGATTACAGAAGTAAATCCTTCTAAATCACCAGCTCGCATTTTCAGATGTTTCTTTTTCTAAGAACGGAGTACATCGTCCCCCAGACCAGAAATAAAACGTTAATTTGGTGGTTAAAAATGGAGAAGGAACGTGACCAAACAGAATGCTTGGAATTTGAAATAAAAATAGGGTAGCGAGGCCATCACCATTTAGGGCCTTGCTGGAAATTCATCTTTTTCTGCAGGAAATGCATGTTTAAAGAGAAGAAAAAACAGTTGTTCTTTCCATGTTTCCTGAATTTCTTCCTCACTGTCCCTTCTTTAATGGCCATGCACCACGTACCACACACTGCCGTTGCTCGTTTCCTGCGCGGCCGGGCGGCCGGCTCTGAAGACAGGCAGGCGGCTCTCTCTCTGCGTCCTCCTCAGTGCCTGGCGCCGGCTCTTGCTATCACCTGTAGTCAGCAATTACGCTCATTTTTCCTTCCTTCCTCAGAAACCTTCGGTGGCTCTCCACTGTCCCTAAAACTGGTCCTCAAGTTTTTTTTTGGTTGCATGTGCATATCACTAAACCAATGTTTACATAGCCTCTCTAACACACACACATAATTTATTTTGAAATTATTCATATACTATTGTATTTCAAGTTTATGTAAATTATAAACATTTACCAAAATAGCAAGTTTAAGAGGATGACATGGAACAGTATAAACAGAGTTTGTAATATTCTCGCCCTATACCTCTTGTAGAGCCCGCTCACTAGGATGAAATCCAGGTGCTTTAGAACCAGTCTTCAAAGGCGAGAGCACACAGCTCGGATGGGACTAAGGGGCTTGACTTCCAGGTTGCGAACTACCGAATGTCCCTCTTCTGGGAGTGATCGGCCTGGGAACGGCGGGCATTGAGCCGATTTCTCTTTTCCAGCCGCCCTTTCCCAACTGCTCTGACTTTTCACGACGGAAAGGCAACCTCAGCCACCCCGAACTGGGCTTTGTCCCCAGAGGACCGGACGCCTTGAGAATGCGTCACACTTGAGGGAGAATCTCTTGAGAGCCAAGTGAGAAACACTGGCAGGGCGGTGCCTCATTTCATTCCCTGGACAAATTCCTGGCAAGCCTCTGTGCCTTGGACAATGGCTATCTTAGAATTAGAGGTCACTAGTGAGGTTGTGGAAGAACCTGTAGTAATATAGTGTTTTTAATTAAAAAATGAAGTTAAATTTTTTCTGATACAAAATAAGTTTAATTAACTGACTAGGTTGACTCTCTATGTAGACTGGTTTTGCCAATTAAGTGATATTTTCTACCAGCGGAATGGGCTAGATCTATGGCTCTACATTTTTTATGAAAATATATGCAAAACACGTTGTTAAAGCAATTCCTCTGTGAAATCAGGGTTTTGACTGTAAGAGACATACTTACCTAACCCTAGGGTCCAGATACAAATGCTATACGATATGCCAGAAATGTCATCATTTGCAACTATTTCAACTTCTGATGACCACTACCTTAAACTAACATTCACAATATTCATAACCACCTCAGACTCTTCCCCGTCTGCCTCCTGTCAGCCCCCCTCAGGCTCCAGCTGACCCACACTCATGCTCCTAGGCACTCCACTTGCGCATGTGCTTAAGCCAATTCCTCCATCAGAAATACGGTCCCTCCCATCTCTGTGTGTTGAATTCCCACCTAACGCTTGCGTGATCTGTGGCACTAATTAGGCACTGAAGATGTGAAATGAAAATAATAATAGCCTTGACCCCACTTTCATAGGCTGTAAGATTCTAGTATGGGAGACAGACAGATAAACAGTGACAATACGGTATTACAGAGCAATGATGGGGAACCATGAGGTGTTAGGAACTCAGCAGGGAACCCTCCCTTTTTTGGGGGGAAGATATCACAGAAATCTCAGAGGAGTGGCCAAGGATCCAAGACCTACTAATAATGTGCAGGAGTCAGCCTGACGCTTTGCAGGGAGGGGAAGGCAGGGGACTGGTCTGCGAGAGAACGAAAGTGCATCAAGTTGGCACTGTTGAAGGAGTTCCTCTGAAATGAGGGTTCTGACCAGAAGAGGCACACTTACTGAACCCTGGGGTCCAGATATAAATTTCTACCAATTCAAGCTATGCCATGTTTTTGAGAGAATTGTCACATTCTAGCAAAGGCCCAATTTAGAACAGGCCAAAAGTCAAGGGAGAGGTCATCTCTAGAAAAATTTTCCCTCGCTATTTGCCAAACACAAAATATCTGAACCCCAACCTCAGTTGCTGGGCAAACGGGTAGTCTTTTTATATTGGGTTAACCAGAAATAGCACTCAGTGAACACTCTTGGGATGTCTGTGAAGAAACTGACAGGTAGCTTGTTTATGTGGCTGGTTCTAAGGGTGGAATCACCCCCTAAACAAACAAAATGAAGTAAGGAGAAGCACAGAAGAGAAAACATGCAGTTTCCAGGGACTGCCTTGAGCTATCCGAGAGAAAGAGCCTGGGAGGACTCAAGCTACTTGCTTGTCCCTGCTGCACCTCTGACCCCCAAGCAAGAGGCCTGGCAGCGCCTTCCCTGTGACGTACAACTCTCCACTTTGTGCCACCACTCACGGTGCCAGTTTGTTATCGAGCTACTCATGTCTTTGAATGACTCTCCTCTGCAAATTCATTAACAGAAGAGAGGTGAGACAGATGTGGCATTAGCCCTCAAATATTTTCTTTACCGCTCATGATTTGGTAGCCAGTGACTGTTCGTTCAAAATAGAAAATATACTTGGTTTTCTAGTTCTCTATACAGACCACCCATATATTATCACAATGGAGTTTTATTTTATTTCTCATCCTGTTTTCTTAGTTATCTTCTTCAGGCACCCACAGGGAGGGTTGACATTTTCTCTGACACTGTTCACGGTGGCAGTAGAATCAGTAGGTCTCACTCACAGTGGCTCAGTTACTGAAGCACCAAAGGCTGTCTTTATAAATGCCGACTGTACAGGGACCGGCAGAAGTAAGACCTGCTTGAGTGTGGTTGGTAGGGTAATAATATGGGTATAATGACGTGTGGCTTTAATTTGAACATTTCACCTAAAATGTCATACGGTGTGCTTGAGTGTGATATTGTTATGGTACAGAATTACATGCTTATGATATTGTAACAAAAGACTTTGTAATAAAGGACATTATTTGTGCTGGACCCCTGTATCTGGAAATCATGTGGCATGGACCCTAAGGACTGCATAACCAGTGAGGTCCCAATAGGCTACATTGTTGGTAAAGCTACTTCTTCTCTTTCAGGAAAACCATTCTAAGCTCATTCCAGAACACAAAAACTTATTTTTGTCAGAAAGTTATTGTCAAGTTTAAAGAGTCAGAACCGTGTTTGATAACATTTCCACTACAAATGTTACCATCAGTAATACTATATTTTTCCAGATGGGTGGGCCAACTGTAATTCTGCTCTAAAATTCTGATTCCTACCAGTTCCCCAAGCGTTTTTTGATTATGACCTTTGTACTTTTTTCATTATTACTTTTTTAACACTGAAAGCCAGGGCTTTATTTTGGTCATTAGCATCCAGTAGCACACCCCTGGGTAAGGGTCACGAGTCTCTCACCTTTTCGATGGTACATGTTTGATATTAGGACACCTGGGAGGCTAAACCTAGGTAACAAAGGACAATACAAAGGACAGATGATGGGCATTCTTTCAACCCACAGCAGAGTCCCAGACACCTTGTCTCATTGCTGGCCCCACCAGCCACACAGTCTATTGGCTATGTGGAGGAACGTGGAGGAACATGGAGGGACAGACGATGCCTGACCAAGTGGGGCTGGAATCGAAACCAGGTAATCATGGCTTAAAATGGGCTTGGCTTGGACTTGGGAGACCCGGTTCCTCCTCCTAGCCCACCCGACCAGCATCTCTTCTCAGTGTGGACAGCCAGCAGCAGAGAGGCCAGGGCAGGGGTGAGGCGGATTCTGCCACCAGTGCTGCTCTTGCACTCTTCTCGACCCTCCCTGGGGTCTGAGAGTTCAGTACAAGTGAAGGGCCCAGAAACATGCACATTCACATAAGATGGGGAATATACACCGCAAACCCACGAAGGGAAAGCAGCCAAACTGGAAGCCAATGTAATAAGTACAGGAGGAAAGGGATTCCTTTTCTTTTTTTCCCCCGGTTTTATTGAGATCATTGAAATGCAGCACCGTGTAAGTTTAATAAGGTGGACAGCATAATGATCCGACTTGTGTGTAGTATGAAATGATCTGGTTATGGCCTTTGAAAAGTTTACAACAATGGTGAAGGCAGGTTTATGTTGATGTATATAAATGTGTTTGCAAATGGGCTTAGACCTTTGTGTGGAAAGGGTCGCAAGTCTCCTAAAAAGAAAATCTTCAAGTAGATCAGAACAGACTTAAGTGTATGGAAAATGGTAGGGATCAGTGACTATAACAAACTATGGCCATGGCTACATATTAAAACCTCCTTGCTCCCAGATTAATTTTGTTTCTGTCACCCTCTTCACTTTTAAAAGTGCTTTCATTCAGCAAAATCAGTCCCATTCAGGAGAACAAACACACTGTGACTCCCGTTCCTGATATTTTTCTGTGTACAGTGATGAGAAATACAGTTTCAGTTTTCAGCCTTGCACCTGATAGACGTGTAGGTGTAACAAAATGAATTACGCCTCCTCTTCTCCCAAAGCCTCAGGTTTTCCTAAGAAGACACCTAAAAAACATGTCACTTCATTTATGCCGAAGGGCTCCTCAAAACTGAGGCCATTTTCCTGTAGAGGTTCAGTTTAGTCTCATGTTCGATGCGTTCATTGCATGTGAATGCTACCGTGGTGCCAGTCTTACCCGGCATGAGCCTCACCTGCGACGCAATCTTTCCTTCCTGGGCGGGGCCGTGCAGCGTCGCAGGGCGTCCAGCAGATGGCGCCGCAGCTGAATTTTCACGAGCTGCTTTCTCTGCCGGCAGAGTCTGGAATAAACAGGAAGGGGAATTTTTATAAAGCATTCTAATTTTCAACATATATTGCCTTTTCTCTCTTTCTCGAATCAGAGGTTATATTTATTTTACTAAGTTGAAATTCACTTGAGTTGTTTAAAAATTCAATGATTACACAATCCCGAATGGTTTTTGTGTGTGTGTGTGTGTGTGTTTTAGGATATCCACTCTTTCAGAACACCCAACAAGCAAGTTTTCAAGTATCAGAAACTATCACAAAGGCATAATGGTTCAGAAATGTTAGCAGGCAGTGCCGGCTGCCTTAAACAAGACCAGCAAGGCGTGCCAAAATGCAGCTTTGCCGGGCCGCAGCGGAAATGACTTTCTTGGTGAGCAGGGCGTTGGCAGGGGAAGCCCGGAAAACAGCGCCGTCTGCTGGTGGAAACGGGGAGCCAACGCCTGCAGCGTGCTCCTGGCCAGGGAACAAGCCCAACAGACCTTCCAAACATGGTTGCACTCAGGACGCAGCACAGTGTGCCTCCACCAAACAAAACGGAAAGTCATGGGCCCAACCAGAGCAGCCTTTGTGTCGAGAAGAGAAACTTAGAGACCCGTAATGGTTTTAGTATACAATGTGTCAAAGGATTTTATTGTTTTTAATGCTTCCTAAAGCTTATTAAACAGGGTGGATTTGATTTTTGTGGTATAATAGTTACTTAGGACAATCCTAAAGGAGAGTGAAAAATAGAACCTGATAGGGACTCTCTTTTATTTATTGTATCCCGCTTTAAGTTGTTTACAAAATATTGAAAGATTATCAGGAGCAAATTGGGGAAGGAAAAAAAAAACAGGCAGGGGTTTGAATTTCAAGGTGGTCGTGCTTATTTCTCACCATGGCCCCTCATTTTTATTCCAGGACTGTTGCAGTGCCATTTCAGAGTCCCTCCTCCTCTCCCCACTTCCTTATTCTCTTCACTCATTTGACAGGAGCCTCTGCAACCATCTGCTTAGAACACGTCATCGTCATCCACTGGGAGAGAATTGTGGTACCACCCTTCTCCCCCTGTGGCTGAGCACACAGAAAGATGAATCGAATTTCTGCTCTCGAGCCAGCGCGATTGCTGGGAATCGTAACCTGCAAGAGGAAGCCAAAGTGCAGCTTCTCTGTTTTTATCCTGCACAGAGCTTTATGTTGCCCTTTATCAAGCTGATGCTTTCTCTTACAAAGCTCTGTCCTTCAGCTTGCCCAGATGATGTGCTGATAACCTTCTTGCCTCTTCCACGTAGAGACTCAGTACATTAAGTGTAAGAATCGTCCATCTGTTTTTCTTCTAGTAAGGGAGTGAAGACCAATGAGTGGACATTTTGTAGAAGGCTACCTGCAAGAAAGCAACTGGGGGCCCAGATCCAGCTACAAAGCCAGAATAACAGCATACCATTTCTCCCCCCACCAATACAAACACAGGATCCCATCGTTTCCACTGAAGAAACGATAGGATCAGGCTAAGGGAAAGTCCCTACAACTGCGCTGCGCAGCAGCTCTTCAGACTACATCCTTTCCGGCTGTCCCGGGTGGAGATTTAAGAGGCTAATGAGACACGTACACTATGTCCGGGCATGAAGACCCGTTGTACTTTTGCCAGCCCACCAAAGGAGAGACCTGAAAGATCAACCAGGAAACGGACTCATCCAGGGCTCACTGTTTCTCTCTCACATCAATGTTTTTCTCTCTCCCTTCCCCTCTCTCTAAAAATGAGTAAATAAAATCTTTAAAAATATAGTGCAGCCTCGGCAGAGGTTCAGGAGTCACATCCACTTTCAGTGTGCACTCTCTCAATGCATCAAGGTTTGGTCTCTTCCATCTAAAAGCCTAATAAATATTTTCTGTTTTATCATTGCCTCCCATGATTTATACCTGGAGAAAGACAAGACCCTACCCTTCTTCGGTTGGTAACAATTTGGACTAGTCATGCTGTTTATCAGTTCTCCGTCCTTTGACAAGGAAATTCCTTCTCCCATGAGGGCATAGTTGTAGGCATAAATTATAGGCCTTGGTTCAAAACAGGGCCCTCTCCCTCATCCGGTAGCACAAGAAACGCCATAACTAGGAGCCCAACTGGACGTGAAGGCTCCGAGGGTCCTGGAGAAGAAAGGCTGGGCTCCCGCATCCTGTATGTGACCAGTTAGTTGTAGTCGTCACAATCTGGATCCAAGCAGATGAGCACGGAGAGCTCAGTGTTTGAAGGACAAAGAGGAATGGACATATAGTAACTTGGTGAATCAGGTGTTAAACTAAAATTTTAACTTCCACAGCTAAAAGCCTATTTGAAAGAAAGGGCTTATTACGCCATTGGTAGCAAAAAACGGAGGAGAGGGAGAAGGAGACTGATCTTAGGGCATGGACTCTAAACCACCAACAGCCTGGCTAGGTAAGAAGGACAATATGTGCATTATCCTGGAGTTTTGCAAATGTCTCTATACATCAAGTATGGGGGAGAGAGATATAAGTCATTCTGAAAGGATTCACATTAGTTATAGACAAAGGGATGGGCGAAGGTGAAGTGGCGCTAGTTCTAGAGTAGGTGCAGCAGAGTCCTCAAGGCAGACGTGTCCACACCTGTGGATTAGACGCGGGTAGCAGACTGGAAAGTTGGTGTGTAAACGAGTGTGTAAATGAGAAGCGGAGGCTCCTGGGGTTCAATGGCACCTGGCTATCCCCTCTTTTGGATAGTCTCAGAAATAACCACCTAGAAATTAATCCTAAATTTCAACAGATATACAGGAAATGTGAGCAGTCTTTTGTCAGAGCTGCTCTACAGCTATTAACAGGCTAAATATTCTGTCTCTCACTCTCAGACCATTGTAATTTTAATGTAGAATATCTCTGATTTTTTTTTCTTGTCCAGGGACAGGACCCAAGACAATGCCTGACATTTGCTTATTTACAGGGAACCTGAAGTAAAGGAGAGGAACGTCTCCCTGAGTGTTACTATATTATGAAATTGTCCTTTGGGAGAAGACACATGAACAGGGCAGCTGATAACAGTAATATTGGGCAGGCAGGCACACACCTTCCCACATCCCCAGCAAGGGTTACTGAACTAATCCGCAGGGACCCAGCTCTAAGCCTCCCCTGCTGCAGTCCTCAGCGGGAGTCGGCTCAAACAAAGCGAGCCGGCTTCTCCAAGGGGGAGGGGTGCCCGCCTTCTTTTTGTTCTTCCTCAGAAAATGGGCTCTCTCTCAAGTTTCATACACCAGGTACATTTACCTCTTGCAGGAGAGCAAAATAAATTCATTGCTAATAATGATTTGAAAAGCATATTTTGGGGGCCCTGAACTCTTGCCTGTGAAAAGCAGGGCCAATCCATACAATTCTAACATGCTGTAAGTTTGTATTCTGGGTTTCAAGGCAAAAATTTCAGAAAGTTGCACCTCTTTACCAAATAAAGCTAAAAATAAAAAGACTACCTTCAGAAAGGGTGGTAGAATCCCAATTAGCCTAATCATTACATGTCCTGCTCCTTACCCTTAAGAATCTCTTCTTGGCAGAGATATGATTTAACGAGTGGATTCCTTTGTCCGCTAAGAAGTCCCTTCAGCAGTAAAAGGGCTCTCTGAAAATAACACCTTTTCACACTGTGATTTTTTTTTTCTCATAAGAACGATTTAACATAGCTCCTTTAAACAATCAGAATGGTCTACCCCTGATTTAGGTGTGGAATTAAGACAAAGGGTACTTGTTTCTTACATCAGGAATAAGCCTGCCACTTGCCAAGCACTCAGAGCATCTGCTGCCGGGACTGATTCTTAAACCAAAAGCTACATGTGGCCTCTGTGTTTGGCAGCCGAGGTGGCGCTTTATGTCCGGCTAGGCTTGCTGGAATGGGTTTACGCGCACAATGGAAAACGGGTTCTGTGGGTCCGAGAAAGCGTCCTGGACTGAGATGGGTGAGGCTGAACTTTTGGAAATATTACAGGTTTATTTCCTGGGAATTTACCATCCCCCGCCCCCAATAGGACTTCCAGTCCCTTCACGTGGCATTCTCAGGCATTTAAAGACAGTTCCTACTCTTTGGGGACTTTAATCCACTCACTAAATACCAGCTATTTTCTCTGGAATAACAGACTATCTGCACGTTTCTACTCAGCCCAGCCGTAGGCCGCGTGGAGAGCAGCTGCTCACCGGCTTCTGGTGGCCTCGCTTCCAGCACTCTCCAGGGGAAGTGAGAGCAGCCCCCAGCCAGGAAACCAGCCCTGTGTTCCCTTATGATCTAATGGCTCAAGTACTATGGATGAGACCCAGGCTGGCTTCTAAAATACTTCTGAAGCTAGATAAGGAACCTATAGGCAGGAGTTCAAGGTAATTAATGGAGAATTTGATAAAATAGCCACTGGGGATGTACAGCCATAATACTATCCTGCGTGTATGTTATTATCTGTCACCCAGAGAGCGCATTACAGAACGCCTTTCATTTGACAGGTACAAGTTCTTCCCAGCACTAACCTCGTGCACCAAGGCCCTTCAGGGCAACGCCTGTCAGCCCTCCCTTGTGTTTCACACAGTGCTCAGCGGGGTATCGGACATTCAGTAGGCACTCGGGGAAGGCTTGTTTTAAACAAATTATGGACTAAAGGAACAATGAATGGCTGTGCTTTAATCCTGAAATTAGGCCTGCCTGGATCATCACATCGAGGAGCCTGGACAGTGATACTTCACAGACAGAAAACAGAAGTGAGCACCCTGCGACTCCTCTGACAGTGACGGCAGCTGACTTTCCTCTATGCCAGAAACTGGATGAACCCTTTACACACATGACCTCATTTAAACCTCACCACCGCTCTACAGGCTAAGTTTACTATTATTGCTACCCTTATTTTACATATGACAAAACATCACCCAAGTCACACAACTAATAAACGGCCACGTCAGGACTTGAATCCAGAGACCTGCCAGTCTCCAGAGCCCCTGCTTGGAGGCACATTCCTGCTCCAGAATATCTAGTGCAACATTCCTAGCTCCGTGTACCAACCATCCTTCTTTGAGGAGCTGCTTCACAACATGGTATCTGCAGAGGGAGGGAGGGAGGGAGGGCGAGGGGGAAAAGGGTAAGCAAACACAATTCATAACTTACGTGTCCCAGTATACGTGGTTTTGGTGGTTTTTCCTCTGCATTCTCATTTCATCTTCATGGCACCCTGCCAAGTATGCTATTACTATTTCTTACATATAAGAAATACATCTCTGGAGAATGGGTGGGTTTGAAAAAAAAAATGCTAAAGTTCTGCACCTGAGAGGTAACAGATCCGCTGAGGACACCGCATCTCTCCCAGGCTTCTCCCCTCAGCTCAGAGCGCTGCAGTCGGCGCTTTCCGCATTTCCTTCCTTTCCCACGTATTAACACTCCAATAAGCCAGAAAGCTTATGCCCATCTCCCCGTGCCCCATAAAATAACCACGGTTAAATGTTGACTTGTGCCACTGAGGCATTTCCGAAGCAGAGGCGATGTAGAGAGGAAACAGTAAAACGACAGCACAGAGAATGCTATGTAACAGTCAAAAATGGTGAATTAGATTTAAACACACTGCCCTGCTGTGAAAAGATCTCCAGGAGGCACAGTAAGTTAAAAATTAAAAAAAAAAAAAGGCACGTTGCAGAATAGGAAGTACAGCATGGTACCATACGTGTTTTTAAAAGTCACACACACACACAAATGATGCAAACACACACAGAAAACAAGTTGGTTATGCCCAAATTGATAACTGGTTTCTCTGTGGAGAGGACTGGGTCCAGGGTGAGGTGCATAGCATTGGCAGACTTTTCCTTTATCTCTGTACAGGATAATTTATTCAAATATGTGTGTATAAAAGGAAAAAAAAAAGAAAGGACAGAAAAGAAACAAGTGATGCCGTTAAAAAATAAAAGGTGAACAGCGTGCAGTAAAGGAAAATGGTACAAATACACCACACCAAAATCTACCGCCTCATCGGGTCCCAGAGATTGGAAGATCAGAGATTGGAAGACGGTCCTCCTGGTGGCATTATTATGATAAATTGGATGGTGTTCAAAGTGTAATGTCTCCTGACTCCACCAGAAATGCAGTGCGGAGAAGCACTGGGAGCCAGTTGATCTGGGTTCAAGGCCTACGTCTGCATTTCTCTGTATCCTTAGGCTAACTTCTCAGGGCCTTACTGTCCTCAGTCTATGGAGTGAAGGTAACAGTGACATACTTCACAGGGTTCTTCGAGGATTAAATGAGATAACACATAGAAAAAATAGCAAAATCATGCCAACTGAGACATAACTTATAAGTTGTTTGTGTTTACTCCTTTATCATTCCTTCTCTCCCACTTCAGAGAATTTTTTCTCTCACACCTTTAAGATGTCTGAGTGCCCCACACCGAGGCACTGTTAAATGAACAAACCATTAGTCTTCAGGATAATGTTTCCTGATAACAGATAGGCCTCTGTTATTTGAGTCTTTAGATTATGCACAGGTGGAGCTTTAAAGCTTCAATAACCTGTATTCAGGTATTTTATTTGTCTTAAGGAATATATTTATTTTATTCCATTTATAAAATATGCCCTTTTCCTGTGAAACCCACTTCTCATGCAAGAACTAAAATATCCAAATCAGGTAGGCCACTGAAAAACCAAAAATATAATTTAATTTTTTTGCATTTTAAATTAAGCTTATTTGTGGTCTTACAGAAATTTCAGGCTGCTCTGAAATTTCAAGAATCCAGTTATAAGCCTTTTAATGAAAAGGGTTGTGAAAGTAATAAGAGAAACGTTAACACTACCGATATAATTAAACACAAAAGAGAACCACGAACGAATTAATAAACGTAAGTCGCATGCACGCAGCACAATGTCACACTACACGACGTAACTATTTTCCATTACAGCCTCACCTTTGAAACACAGCCATGTCCTCTTCTGCTTTTGCTGGTTGTACATGTGTTAAAAAGCTCGGGGACCTGAAGATTCCTGGTGTAGTAAATACGAATCTAGTTTAAGTGGTCTTGCAGTTTGAGTCCAGCAAGGATACATCTGAAGGAACCAATTCCAAGCACACAAAGCCCACAGCCCTCCCAGGCTCCTCCACCCCATTAAACTGAGCTGTCATTTTAGCGCTGGGCGCCCATTGTTCACTTTCTTCCACTCTAATTAGACTTGACAGATTGCTCTTTCTAGCTAGACTGGCTGTTACCAAGAACAGACAGAAGAGATGAGGCTGACCTTGTCATCATGCCCTTGGGATTGGTGCCCCCTCCTCTCAGCCTAGCCCACAGACACTGAAATGCAGACCCAGCAGCTCAAATCTGTTCCCCTTCTCCTCCACCAGCCTCATTCTCCTACGGCCCCTGGCAGTCTCAGCACAAATGACTTTTCTTACTTTCAGTACTGGGAGACTCAAACCCTTGTAGGCTGTGGGAGCAGAATAGTGCACTCTAATATTGTTCATGTTAATACTCTGACCCTTGTATTCTTCTGCAAGCCTGGGGAACAAAGCAGACCAGCTTTTCTAAAGGGAAAGATACTGCAGTTGCCCCTGGAGCCAAGAAGTATTGATTGCTAATGAAACAGAGCTCGGGAAACACGGAGACCCCTGTGCTGCCTTCCCGCGTCACTTGCCCTGCTGCCCTCAGTTTCCACAACTGTAAAAGGCCATCCATAGTTCTTAAACCTTTACCATATCAAACACATGTTATAGTGGTACTACATAAGAATTAGATAATAAAATGATAGAGCTGGAAATGATCTTAGAGATCATCTACTCCAATATCTTCACTTGAAAGATTAAAAAACACAGGCCAAAAGAGGGACGTGACATGCACAGTGACATGAAATTAGTTCACGGACTAATTTCCAGTGCTTAAAACCACCTGGCACTGGACAAATAGCCTGCTAATCAGCACTTTTCCAGCTATGCTATTCTTGACAATAAATCATATTGGCCAGGAAAGCAACTTTCTTTGAGAAAGAAGTTCTCCTTACCCAAGGACTGTTTTCAGAAATGTTCCCTTTACTGAGAATCCATGGTCTTGTAATAGAATCTCAGTCACCCAAAGCCACAGGACTCTCGTAGGGCACAGTATGCAACTCCAGAGACTGGAGGTCTGGGGCCCTGCTACCTGAGTCTGGCATCAAGAACTGCGAGCAGCCTGGCTGGTGTGGCTCAGTGGATTGAACACTGGCCTGAGAACCAAAGGTCAGCAGTTCGATTCCCAGTCAGAGCACATGCCTGGGTTTCGAGCCAGGTCCCAAGTTGGGGGATGAGTGATGTCTTACACATTGATAGTTCTCTCCCTCTCTTCCCTTCTCTCTAAAAGTAAATAAGTAAAATCTTTAAGAAAAAAAGAAAAGAGCTGTGAGCAGGAGATACTGTTAGGAATTTCTTCTGGGAACAAATACACTATTTCCCGGGTTGCAATGTAAACCTATTCATTTATTGTTAATTCACCTACTCATAAGCATTTATTAAAAGCCCATTTTTTTCCAGCACGCCCAGGGGCTGATAAGACTGGTACGACAAATAGGACCCCGTCTCAAGGGGCCTCAGAAAGAGCCAGCAGTGCAAACACTCACGTGCGCTGGGCACCAGGGGTGCCAGGATGGGAGGAGGAGATGGCCAATTTTCCTTTGTGGGAATTTAAGGAATCAGAAAAACATCATAGTGGAGGTGGTACTTTGGGAAGTAGAGGTTGTTTTCCAGGTGGAAGTGAGGTAAATAGATGGTATTCAGACAGAGAGTGAGCCCCGGGATTTGGGGGCAAAAGGGGTTTTGGCCTACATAGTATGAGGACGAAGATGAGATTGGAAATTTAGGTAGAGGTCAGTGAAAACATTATACGGCAAAGGAGAAGTCTGAATTTTATCGTGGCAGTTCGTGGGAACCATTGAAGAGTTTCAAGTAGGAAAGTAGCGTGACCCAAACTGCACTTTGGAGAGATGGCTCTGATGGCCGTGTGGAAGGCTGACTGGGGAAGGGGCGGGTAGGTCCTGAGGTAGAGAGACTGCCGGACTGCAGAAACCTGCAAAAACCGAGGTGAGACGATACAGCTGACCTGATCTCTTCTGCAAGTCAATGGGGAAGATCAAAGGAAGAGACTATTTTTGTTTCCTCTTGGAAACTGCATGCAATGTGTGGCCCTTGTTTGGATCCTGATTCAAACCAACCAACTGTAAAGAGAAAACTTGGAAGACAGAGTTTTAGATCATATTAAGGCATTCTTGTTAACGTTGTCAGGTGTGTCTATGGTAATATAATAAAATAACATGGTGAAGTGTTTATGAGTCAGATGTCAGGATGTCTGGATTTGCTGAAAAATATGGTAGAAAGAATAGATGAAGTAAATGTGGCAAAAGGTCAATAATTGCTAAATCTAGATGATGGAAGTATAGAGTTCATTATACTCTATGCACATTTGAAATTTTTCAAAATAAAAAGCTAATCTTTTATGCAAAGGGTAATGAGAACCTAAATTAAATAAGTTACATGAAAATGGAGAGGAGGACAGAGCTATGGGAGAGAAGAAAGGCAGAATTAACAACGCTCAGTGACTGGTTAAAAGCGGTCACTGAAGTCGGGAGTCACAGTGACTTCTGGGTTTTGGCTTGGATGCCTGGGTAGACGCAAAAGGGTCTACGCTTTGGGGAATGTGGAATTGGAGTTTCAGTGAGGCACTGAGTTAGTGCTGTCCAGCAGGCAGTTGGACACAAAAGTCTCTCAGGAGAGAGCCTGGGGCTGGTAGCGTGGATTTGTGAGCTGTCAGCTCACCAGCACGAAAGAGGTGATTCAAACCACTGGAAGAGCATAGAAGGTGAGAAGGGAAGACAGCTGAGGAAGAAGTTTAAGGCATACTTACATTTAAGAGGTGGGGAAGAGGAAGAAATTGCAAAAGAGACTGAGAAAAATGGCCAGAGGGGTATAAGGAGAAACAGGAAAAAGTAATTTCTAATAATCTGTCAACAAACAATGGATCACACCTGACCATTGTGGCTCAGTTGGTTGGTTGGTTGGGTGTTGTCCAGCAAACAGAAAGTTGCCAGTTCGATTCCTGGTCAGGGCACATGTCTGGGTTGAAGGTTTAGTCTCCCATCAGAGCATGTATGAGAGGCAACCAATTGATGTTTCTCTCTCCCTCTCTTTCTCCCTCCCTTTCCTTCTTTCTAAAAATAAATAAATAAATAAATAAATAAATAAATAAATAAATAAATATATTTTAAAAAGAAACAATGGGTCAAGAGAAGCAAATGCCCCAAGTTAAGACATGAAACCCAGTGGATTCAGCATCTAAGTGACAATTACCAAAGAACTTTCAGGAGAGTGTAATGTGCTAAAAGTGAATGAGGGGAGAGTAGTGAAGCCCAGAAGACTGGGATGGCTGGATTGCATGTTCCTCATAGGAAGAGGGAGTTGGTAGGGAGGGGCTAGCAATGGTTGACCAATGGGCAAGCTCTGAGTCCAATGGGATGACCAATGACCTCTGCTCAAGGGGGCTCAGTAGAAGTGGATTGCTGAGTGGGGTTGGGAGGGGGGCTGAGGGAAACTTACAAATTTCAGTTAAGGCAAGGAGGAGGAGGGTAAAGAAGTTAAGAATATAAGGATGGTACAAATGAAACAGTTCCAGAGGGCACTGTGGAGAGCGTTTACAAGAGGGCCAGCAGTGTATGAGAATCAGGAGGGTGCAGTGTATTCTTTTGACCTCTGGCTGGTGTATCTTCACAACCTCTTCAGTGGTCTTCCACATACAGTTTTCTCCACTCCATGTCATCTTGCAAGTATTAAATCTGGAAAGCACAGCTTTGCTCATGTCAAACTCTTGCCCCAAAACATTCATTAGCTGAATTAAGTATAACAGATTTTGAAAGCCCTCCCATAATCTGATCCCAACCTGCCAGATTGTTTTGGGTTTGTTTGCTTGTTTTTGTTTTGTTTTGTTCTGTTTTCTTTTTCATGAATCTTCCTTCAAGAATGCCAGGCTACTCACTATTCTCTGGACATATTAATTACATAAAGTATAGAAAAAGTTTGAGAAGTGTCTAGCACATATATGTTAGTTTTTGGATACTGAACTATATGATCCCCCTCCAACCGTTGCATTCGGTTTTCTTTGCCCTAAAGACTCTTTTTACATTTCTTCACGTCATACAGGAAGATCAGCCCAGGTGTCACCCACTCAAGGAAGTCTTTCTCGGGTTCCCAGGCTGGGCTGTGGGTGCCCTTGTCTGGCTTCCTGCAGCACCCCCACCTCGCTTGGCGCCAGCCTGTTTGAGCACTTATGTCTGCTTCCCACATTAGAGTGTAAGTTTCCTGAAAACCAAGGCTGTTTTTTAGTTTGTTTTACCGAGCACAATACATGCTACTATTTATAGTTTAAATATATATATATATGTGTGTGTGTGTAAGTGTATACACAGACACACACACTAAACAGAACTTCGTTCCCTTTTCTCTTTTCTTTAACTGCATTTTTATATAATGTATGATAATGTTTTCCTATGTGATATTCTCACTCTACTCTTGAATGGCAGTGGACATTGTTTTTGTCACCCCAGTGTCCCTTCCTGTTCTTCTGGCAAAAGGCCTGATTTTCTTTGCTAATTCTCTGCTCTTGGTCTTTGTGATCTGGATGGAGCTCCTCCCACCCATGGCCCTCCGGGGTGGAGGACAAGACATGGACCTAAACCAGCCAGTTATTGTCCATTCCCGTGGCCTCACTGATTGGTTTGGGGGAGCATGAGCTCTAAGCCTTCCCAATCACAGGAAATTACAAGCCTTTCTTCAGAGTTACTGGAAGAGGGGTTCTCTCCTCTCTCTCTTTCTGCAGGACACGGATGGAATGAATAGGAGGGCAGGGCTGCTATAGTTAGCCATTTTGATACCTCAAGGAACAAGCTTCTTTGAGAATGAAAGCAATATTGGACAGAAAACAAGCAAGAGAAAGAGAGACAGAAACAGACTCCTAGTGGTGGAAATAGAGCTGAATTCAGCCATGAATTCACGAGAAAAAAAAAAAACCAACAAACTATTGCTTATCAGTTTGTGCTGGGTTTTCTGTAATTTGCAACAGAACCATCTTAACTAATATAATATTTATGGGTATCTAGTACATTACTTGACACATGAGACACATTGAATAACTTATATGTTTAATGGATAAATAAGTTGTTGTGAGGAATAGTAATTATTTATTTCTACGGGACAATTTGGCAATATGTACTTACAGCCTTAAAAAAGATTATCCTTCTGGAGATGGGTGGTGGGGATAGTTGCCAGCAATGTGAATATACTTAATGCCACTGAACTATACACTTAAAGATGGTTAAAATGGTGAACTTTATGTATATAGGAGTTGGCAAAAGTAGGTTTACAGTTGTGAGTAACATTCTTTTGAGTTAATAAAGCCATTGTAACAATTATAACCTGTGTGTCTTTTTCCATTTGGACAACTGTAAATCTACTTTTACCCACCCCTGTGTATTTTATCACAATAAAAAATAAGTTATGAAAAAGTTCATCATTAGACCAGAAATTAAGGCTTATAGTCCAGTTGGTACATGAAAACATAGGACAGGAAAGCTTGCTGCACTTGATCAATAATACTTGTAATTATTCTCTACTTGTAAAAATGCATCATAGGACAACAAGTGCTGGCGAGGATGTGGAGAAAGGGGGATCCTTTTGCACTGTTGGTGGGAAGGCAGACTGTTGCAGCCACTGTGGATAACAGTATGGAAATGCCTCAAAAAATTAAAAATGGATCTGCCTTTTGACCCAGCAATCTCACTTCTTGATAATTTGAAAGAACATAAGCACCCCTGTGTTCATTGTAGCATTATTTACAATCACCAAGATGTGGAAGCAGCCCAAATGTCCATCAATAGACAAGTGGATAAAAGAACTATGGGACATTCACACAATGGAATACTACTTGGCCATAAAAAAGAAAATTTTACCATTTGCAACAGTATGGATGGACTTGGAGAACATTATGCTAAATGAAATAAACCAATCAGAGAAAGACAAATACCACATGATTCCACTCATATGTGGAATCTAATAAACAAACTGAACTAACAA
>PVKM010025723.1:0-19770 GCA_004027735.1 Carollia perspicillata | reverse complement strand
GGAGAGGCTTACGAACCTCCAGGACACCTTTAAACGTTCCAACATCCAAATTATAGGAGAACCAGAAGGGGAAGAGGGAGAGAAACAAGTGGAAAATTTATTTGAACGAATAATAAAGGAGAACTTCCCCAATCTGGCAAAGGAAATAGACTTCTGGGAAGTCCAGGAAGCTCAGAGAGTCCCAAAGAAGTTGGATCCAAGGAGGAACACACCAAACCACATCAGAATTACATTAGCCAAGATAAAAATGAAGGAGAGAATCCTACAAGCAGCAAGAGATAAAGAGACAGTAACCTATAAAGCAGTTCCCATAAGACTGTCGGCTGATTTCTCAAAAGAGACCTTACAGGCAAGAAGGGGCTGGAAAGAAGTATTCCAAGTCATGAAAGGCAAGGACCTACATCCGGGATTGCTCTATCCAGCAAAGCTATCATTTAGAATGGAAGGGCAGATAAAGTGCTTCTCAGATAAGGTCAAGTTCAAGGAGTTAATATTCACCAAGCCCTTATTATATGAAATGTTAAAGGGACTTATCTAAGAAGAAGAAGATAAAAAAATAGGTATAGTAAAATGACAGCATAATCACAATTATTAACAACCACACCTAAAACAAAAATAAACTAAGCAAACAACCAAGACAGGAACAGAACCACAGAAATGGAGATCACATGGAGGGTTAGCAACAGGGGAGTGGGAGGAGGAGAGAGGGGGAAAAGGTACAGAGAATAAGCAGCATAGATGGTAGGTAGGAAATAGACAGGGGGAGGGCAAGAGTAGTGTGGGAAATGTAGAAGCTCAAGAACCAATGACACATGGACATGAACTAAAGGTGGGGAATGTGGATGGGAGAGGGTGTGCAGGGTGGAAGGGAATGAAGGGGAGAAATGGGACATAACAGCATAATCAAAAATATATAATTTAAGAAAAAAGGAAGTGGGAGAGAGAGAAACATGGATCGCTTGCCTCCTGTACATGCCCTGACTGGGAATTGAACTCACAACCTTTTGGTGTATGGGACAATGCTCCAACCGAAGGAGCCACCTGCCAGGGCCACTATTTTGTATTTTTGTCAATGTATCTCTGTGATACATTCCTAGAAATGAGATTGCTGGGTCAAAGGGCATATATAATTTTGTTAGAAGTGAGATTGCTATGTAAAAAGACGTATGTATGTGACTCCCTTTTCATCGAAGTCAAGTTTATTGAAAGAGGTATGTATCTTGATGCTAAATTCTTAAATACCTAAAACAGAACTATGAAGCAGAAAACCATTTATCTATATATTTTTTAAACATTTTATTTATTTATCTTTAGAGGGGAAGGGAAGGAGAGAGGGAGAGCAGTATCAATGTATGGTTGCCTCTCATGCATCCCCTGCTGGGAACTGGCTTGCAACCCAGGCATGTGCCCTGACTGGGAATCGAACTGCAATCCTTTGGTTCACAGGCCTGCACTCAATCCACTGAGCTATACCAGCGAGGACCCATTTATCTATATTCTTAACCGCTTTGAAGATGCATGGACTGAACTGAGCTACTTCATTTACGTATCTTCTGTAGCCAGGCCTCTCTGTAGCCAGAGGTCCCACTGCTGTCTTTGTTCACTCTTCTCTTAAAATGTGAAATACTATTTCCTGGAATTTCAACTTGTTGAGCCTGTAATACTTTAGAGCATTTTATCCAGATACAGGGCTTTCTTCCTTAATAAGGCTATGCTTGGAGCCCTTACAAGTGGGAAAAGGGGAGGCAGTTGAAAAGTGATCATTGGAATAGCAAACAAACTTCATTTAGTTCATAATATTTTTCGTGGGGATTTTACCAGCTGTGGAAAAACTCAGGCTCGTAGGCATTTCTTTGTTTAAAGTTCTACAAAGCAATTTTAAGTAATTCATTGTTCTTAACAAATTTCTAAGTACACTTCTTCTTACCAAGCCTAATATAATTGGGGAAACGTCTGGATACAAATAAAACATTCTTTGGATCATTATTGAAAGTCTTCTTAATATCATACCTGAAATAAGAGGTCATTTTGCCTCATTTACTCGCCAAAATAGCCATTTCTAGCTTAAAGAATTTTGAGGTAGATTTATAGCATTCTCATTGTACTTCATTTTAGATTATAAGTTCCAGGACACTGTATTGATAATTACGTTTTTACACAGCAACAATTAAATGGAGCTTAATAAATGCTCACAATTATTGTAAAAGGAAAGAGTTATGTACACGTAATGACTCAATTTTCTATATTCTTCCACATTCTACATTCATTTTTTTTCTACACTCGTCTTTCTTCAGCAGTCTAGCCTCCAGCGCACCACTGCACTGAATTTATGTCAGCCATGGTGGACAATGACATCCTTGTAAATGAAGTCAGAGAACATTGTCCTGCACTCGTGTGATCTCTCACAAGCACCTCTTTGTAAAATTTCCTTTGGCTTCTTTGACAGCACATACTCATGTACACACACACACACACACCTGGTTTCCCCCAGCGCCTCTGACTACAACTTTCTAGTGTCTTATGCTCTGTCATTTCTCGTCTTTGAGTCTCTGTCACTGCTGCTTCTTACATTCTACGCTCTTCCAAAGTCTTCTGAAACTCTTCCCTGGCTACCACCATAGGTGACTCACGCCCTATGACTGTTGTAAATGACCTTTTGGTTTTGTCATGTTTATTATTGCAGATAAGACAAACACCCCCCCACGCAGAAGTGACCAGCAGTCATTATTTACCACCACATAATGGCTTTGATAGAAGGACGAAGTCTGCTGGTACCAGGCCAGTGTAAATAACAGTGAAAAGGAACATGAAATGGTAACTCTTGGTAAGCTGGGTACAAGTTCAGGAGAAAAACCCTGTACTTGATTCCACACCAAGTGAGGATTCCGAAAAGTTTACGAACAGATGGAGCTCTTCTTCGAGTTCCAGATGGCAAGTCGGTCTACTAGACATCTATGGGCTATCTCCCACGCACCCGAACCCAGTGTATCTGAAACCTCATCTCCCCTCACCCGACCCAGGTCACTTTCTCGTTCTGAATTTCACTGAACGGTGTCATCACTGGCACCAGTTCTCCAAGCCAGAAACCCGAGAGCAATTTGCCTGTTTTATGTTTTAAATTAAAACAGTAAAATTGTGAGGATTTTGTTACCACTACCCCAATCAGGAGACAGAACAGAGCCATGGTCCCCCAAACTCCCCCTGTGCAATCCTTCTGTAGTCACGGCCTTCCTCTCTCCCTAACCCCTGGTGGCCGATGATCTGTTCTTCGTTCTTACAGTTTTGTTCTTTCAGGAACGTCTTATAAATGGACTCAGACAGTAAGTCATCTGTGGTCCCATACATCCAACGGACGATGGGGCATTTCCGCTAGAAGGTCTCACAGGAGCCTTAACACAACGTCGTCACTCTGCTTCCAAGTCTGCCTCTCCCCCTGTGTCTTCCCAGTGAAAAATGTACCTTCGTCCAGCAGCCCACGCCAGCTGCACCATACCCACCTCTCCTCTCTTCTTCTCATCCCGGCTTCTAATTAGTCACTGAATCTTATTACTTACACTTCCTTTATATTTTTCAATTCATCTATGTATTTCCAAGTGCACTGCCATTTTACCAAGGGAGTCAAGCCACCATCTCTCATCTGAATTATTGCAACAGGTTTCTGGGTGTTTTCCTCGATCTTATTCCCTTTGAATTCATACCTACATTGCAGTAAGAATGATCATCCTAAACAAACATCTTGTCAAGTCTTCTCCCTGCTTAAAACCCTTCAGTAGTTGTCCCTTTCCCTTAGAATAAATTTTAAACTCTTTGGGTGACATTCAAGACTTTCTACAATATGCCCCCAGCTCTCCTCTCCCATCACAGCCCACCTGGTTTCACCCTTGTCTCCCCCACACACTCTCACTTGTACCTGGCTCTTCTTTTAGTCTGGCATGCCCTTCCCCGGCGAATTCCCACTTGTCCTTCAGGTATCAATTTGCTTATTCCTGTGGGAGAATGCTAGACTGCCAGACCGTTTCCCGTCTTTGTCCTTAATGGAGCGGTTCTCAAAGCAGAATATGCAAATCCCTGCATGTTTCTGACTCTTTCAAAGGGTCTCTGAGGTGAAAATTATTTTTAAAATTCAACTCAGATGTTATTCAGGTTTTTTCATTGTGCCGAAATTTGCACAGATAATGCGAAAACAATGGTAGGTGGGTAAAATTGCTGGCCCTTGACCCAAATAATCCTAGAATTCATTATATTCTTCACTGTTATTCACAGAAAACAAACAAAATGACAATAATAAGACAACAACAAAAATGGTTGCACTAAAGAAGTTTTTTGATGGAACAGTAAAAATTATTAATTTCATTAAATCTCTACCCTTGAGCACACATCATTTCAATATCTGTGTGACAAGATGCAAGGTCTATACATGCTTCGTGTTGACATATGATGATTGTCTCAAGAAAAAGCACTGTGTGTAATAGCACTTTTTATTATATAACTTTGTTTACATTGAAAGAACAGTTTAAAAATGATAGTTATACAGACGAGTATCTGGCAGACATTTTCTCAAAAATAAACAGTGTGAGCCTGTCCCTTCAAGGAAAATAACTGACAGAACTCGTTGCAAATGATAAAATCTGAGCCTCCAAGGGGGAAAAAGCTGGTATCTGCCATCGCAAGCTTTCCAAATACAGCTTTTCTGATGAGATCAATATAGCATAGCGGTGTAGAAAGTTCACTGAAATGGTGTCAGATTCCACATTGCAACTAATGTGTAAGAAACTACCATTTGCAGAGTTTTGGGGTAGTATTAAAAAAAGATGGTCTACATTTATCTGAAAAGGCTTAAATACACCTCTACATTGCAACTACTTACATATGTGAGGCCAGATTTTCTTCATATACTTCAATCACAACACCTCGAATGCAGAAGCAGATATCAGAATCTGGTTGTTTTCTATTCAACTGGATACTAAAGAGATTTGCGAGGCCTGGCCAGGTGGCTCAGGTGGTTGGAACATCATCCCATACTCCTAAAGGATGCGGGTTTGATCCCCAGTCAGGGGACATATGGGAGGCAACAGATCTATGTTTCTCTCTCTCTCCTCCCCTTTCCTCTCTAAAAATCAGTAAACATGTCCTTGGGTGAGGATTAAAAAAATAAATAAAGATATTTGAAAAAAACTCAAAACAATGTCACCCTCTCAATAGATTTGTCTGTGTGTGCCTAAGGTTCTCATTAAGATTACTTAAGCCTACTATACATAATCGTTCATTGATTACGACTAAAAGCTCTAACCAGGACACATAAAGCAATTGCCTAAGTACACTGAAAGTAGTTGAGAGCAAGCAGATTGGGGGAGGGGGGAGTCCAATTTTGACGTTTGACTGACATGGTGGTGAGGTTTCTGTGGGTTTTTCCCACTTCCTACATCTCCCTGTTTTTACCAGAGGGAGATCTCAATCCCAGAACTGGGCAGAAGACACAGGCAGAAAAAAAATCTGAGAAACACTCTTTCTGGTCAGAGAACTGGGAAGGGTCACCTATAAACAAAAAGTATGTGTGTACAAGGAAGGACAATGGAAAATTAAATGAAAAATTCAAATAATCCAAAAGGAGGAAGACAGAGAGACCCAAAAGACAGAGTGGACAAACAGAAAACTAGTAATAAAATGGTAGACCTAAATTCAACTTATCAATAAATACATCACATGCAAATGACCTAAACATACCTATTGAAAGACAGAGACTGTCAGGTTAGATTAAAGGAAAAAGAGACTCATGATTGTCTAATCGCTAAGCTGTATACCTGCAAAGAATACATAATAAAATAAATAAATAAAATAGCTATTGAAGATGCAATTGCACATATTCACAAAAGAAAAAAGAGACTCAACTGTACACTGTCTGCAAGATCTTGCTTTAAATATGATATAGACAGGTTAAAAGTAAAAGGATAGAAAAAGATATATCACTCAAATACTAACTTAAAAAGCAAGAGTCGACTTCCGACCAAGATGGAGGCATAGATAGACACACTGTGCCTCCTCACACAATCATAATAAGAACAATAATAATTTAGAAACAAAATAACAACCAAAACTGAGAGAAAATTAAACTGTAAGGACGTCAGACAACCAAGGAGATAAAATAGACACATCCGTCCAGACCAGTAAGCGGGGCGGAGTCGGGCGGTGGAGCAGAGACTGGTCACAGCACAAAAAGTGAAGGCACCTCTGGCGCATAGGCAGCAGCTGGCGATTGTGAAGCACACATGGCGTGCAAGGCGGCTGACCAGGTGGTCCCACGTTTATGGTGTAGATAGCTGGGGAGCGAGATAGACCTCACAACCCAGGGCCCCAGAAGCGGGAAATAAAGCCTCAAAACACCGATTGAAAACACCTGTGGGGGTTGAGGTGCAGGGAATGACTCCCAGCCTCACAGCAGAGTTTGTTGGAGAGACCCACTGGGTCCTTGAACATACACAAATCTACCCACCTGGAATCAGCACCAGAAGGGCCCAGTTTGCTTGGGGGAATGGACGGAGGCATCTGGGATCCGACAAAGAGCAGAACAGCACCTCTCCCTCTCAGAGCCCACCCCCACATACATTGTCACAACCCAGCCACTGGGTTGCCCCGCCCTGGTGAACACCTAAGGCTCTGCTCCTCATATGTAGCAGGCATGACTAGACAAAAAAAATAACCCAAACAAAAGAATTGATCAAAGCTCCAGAGTTAATACAACTAAGTCACCAACAGAAGCCAACCTATCAGATGCACAGTTCAAAACACTGGTGATTAGGAAGCTCACAGAACTGGTTGATTTTGGTCTCAGATTAGATGAACAAATGAAGGCAATGCCAAGTGAAATGAAGGAAAATGCACAGGGAACCAATAGTGATGGGAAGAAAACTGGGACTCAAATCAATGGAGTGGACCAGAAGGAAGAAAGAAACAACCGAACAGAAAAGAATGAAGAAACGAGAATTCAAAAAAATGAAGAGAAGCTTACAAACCTCCAGGACATCTTTAAACATACCAACATCCACATTATAGGGGTACAAGAAGGGGAAGAGGAAGATAAACAAGTGGAAAGCTTATTTGAACGAATAATAAAGGAGAACTTCCCCAATCTGGCAAAGGAAATAGACTTCCAGGAAGTCCAGGAAGCTCAGAGAGTCCCAAAGAAGTTGGATCCAAGGAGGAACACACCAAACCACATCAGAATTACATTAGCTAAGATTAAAATGATGAAGGAGAGAATCCTACAAGCAGCAAGAGATAAAGAGACAGTAACCTACAAAGCAGTTCCCATAAGACTGTCGGCTGATTTCTCAAAGGAGACCCTGCAGGCAAGAAGGGGCTGGAAAGAAATATTCCAGCTCATGAAAGGGAAGGACCTCCATCCAAGATTGCTCTATCCAGCAAAGCTATCATTTAGAATGGAAAGGCAGATAAAGTGCTTCTCAGATAAGGTCAAGTTCAAGGAGTTCATCATCACCAAGCCCTTATTATATGAAATGTTAAAGGGACTTATCTAAGAAGAAGAAGATAAAAAATAGGTATAGTAAAATGACAGCATAATCACAATCATTAACAACCACACCTAAAACAAAAACAGAAATAAACTAAGCAAACAACCAAGACAGGAACAGAACCACAGAAATGGAGATCACATGGAGGGTTAGCAACAGGGGAGTGGGAGGAGGAGAGAGGGGGAAAAGGTACAGAGAATAAGTAGCATAGATGGTAGGTAGAAAATTGACAGGGGGAGGGCAAGAATAGTGTGGGAAATGTAGAAGCTCAAGAACCAATGACACATGGACATGAACCAAAGGTGGGGAATGTGGGTGGGAGAGGGTGTGCAGTGTGGAGGGGAATGAAGGGGGGAAATGGGACAACTGTAATAGCATAATCAATAAAATATAATTTTAAAAAAGCAAGAGTCATCAGACAGAATAGATTTCAGAACAAGGAAAATTACTAGGGACATTATATAAATAATACAAAAGTGAGTTTATCAAGAAGATTTAACAGTCCCAGATGTATATGCACCTAACAACAGAGCTCAAAATACATCAAGAAAAAAAAAAAAAAACTCTGATAGACTGAAAGGAGAAATAGACAAATCCACAATTAAGCTGGAGACTTAAGCACTCTCTTCTCAGTAATCAATAATACAAGTAGACATGAAACCAGCAAGAATGGAGAAAATTCTAAGAATACTGTCAATCAACTTGACCTAACTCATATTTCCACAGCATTACACCCAACAGTAGCAGAAAACACATTCTTTTCAAGTGTACATAAACCATATACTAAGATATACTATATTTGAGTCATAAAACAAATATTTAAATAACAAATGTAAAAGATTGAAATCATACAAAACACACGTGCACAATTTTCTCTGACCACATGGAAGTGAAGTAGAAATCAGCAACTGAATGATATCTGGGATATCCTCAAATATTGGAAATTAACCACATGCTTCAGGATAATCCATGAGTCAGAGAAGTCTTAAGAAAAATAGAAAACACTTTTAACTGAGTGAAAATGAAACATCAAAATCTGTGGGAGCAATTAAAGCAATTTTAGAGGTAAATTCATAGCAGTAAACACATGTATTATAGATGAAATTCTTGATCTAACCTTCTATCTTAAGATCCTAGAAAAAGGAGAGCAAATGAAATCCAAAGCACTGAAGGAAAAAACAATGAAGAGCAGATAAAGAGCAGAATAAAGAGCAGAAATCAATGAAATTGAAAAGGAAAAAACAATAAAGAGAAATTAATGACACCAAAAACTGGTTCTTTGAAAGATCATACAATTGATAAACCTCTAACTGGACTGACCAAGAAAAAAGAGAGAAGACAAAAATTATCTATACTATGAATGAAAGAGGAGACGTCACTACAGAAACTGCAGGGATTATTAGATAACACTACAAAAAACTTAAAGCTCATAAATTTGACAATTTCCATAAAATGGACCCACTCCTTGAAACACACAAACTACCAAAACACACCAAAAAGATAACCTGAGAGGTTCTATAGCTGTTAAAGAAGTTGAATTTATAGTTAAATATCTTCCAAAAATAAATCTTCAGGCCAACAGTTTTACTGAAGAATTCTATAAAACATTTAAAGAAGAAATAACTTGAATTCTAAAATTGTTTTCCAGGAAATAGAAGAGGAAACTTCTATTTCCAACTCACTTTGTGAGACTAGCCTTGCCTAGATACCAGAAACCAGAGAAAGGCATTACGAAAAAGAAAACTATGAGCCAGTGTCCCCCAGGAACATAGATCCAGAAATCCTTAACAAAATATCAACAAAGTAAATCCAATGGTATGTAAAGGGGGTAATACATCACAGCCAAATAGGGTTTATCCTGGGAATACACGGTTCATTTGACATTCAAAAAGCAATCATTTAAATCCATCATATTAACAGAATAAAGATTAAACATTGCATGATCATCCCAATAGATGTAGAAAATATTTGACATACAGATAGCCAATAGACACGTGAAAAAATGCTTAACATCACTAATCATCAGAAAAATATGAATCAAAACTATAATGAGATATCACTTCACATTTGTCAGAATGGCTATTATCGAAAAGACAAAAAAGAAAAAGTGTTGGTGAGGATGAGGAGAAAAGGGGGCAATTGTGCACAGGTGATGGGACTGCAAATTAGTGCAGCCACTATGGAAAACAGTATGGAGGTTCCTCAAAAAATTAAAAATAAAACTACCATATGACCCAGCAATTCCACTTCTGGGTATTTATCTGAATAAATGGAACACTAATTCTAAAAGATACATGTATATCCATGTTCACTGTGGCATTATTTACAATAGCCAAGATAGGGAAACAACCTAGGTGTCCGTAGGTAGGTGAGTGGATAAACACGATGATAAATATACACACACATACACACACACATATCACACACATATATACATATGTATGTATATAAATGTATATATGTATTTTTTTGGCCATAAAAAAGAATGAAATCTTGCCATTTGTGATAACATTGATGGACCTAGAGGATATTATGCTAAGTGAAGTAAGTCAGACAAAGACAAATACTGCATGGTTTCACATATATGTGGAATCTAAAAAACAAAACAAATGAATGAACTTAAAACAAGACAGAAAGAAACAGACCCAGAGAACAGACTGATGGTTGCCAGATAGGAGGGTTGGGGAGACGGACAAAAAAGGTGAAGAGGACTAAGAAGTACAAGATATAAAACAAGTTACAGGGATGTAATGTACAGCATGTGGGATACATAGTACATAATATTATAACAACTATGTACAAGGTCAGACAGATCCCAGATTTATCATGGTGATCACTTTGTAAGGTATAAAAATGTTTAATCATTGTGTTTGTTGTATACCTCAAACTAATATAACATTGTATGTCAACTGTAATTTTAAAAAATTTAAAGTAGATGCTCAATAAGCATTTAATAAATAAAAACAATGAATAAATGAATTCTACAAAAAATGAATTTTTTTACTGTTGTTCAAGTGTAGTTGTCATCATTTTTTCCCCTTCACTCCCCCCACCCACTTCAGCCATCCTCACCTCCCACCCTCGATCCTACCCCTGTTTGGCTTTGCCCATGCATCCTTTATTTTTTAAAAAGATTTGTTATTCATTTATTTTAAGAGAGGGGAACAAAGGGGAAAAGTAAGGGATTGAAACATCAATGTGTGGTTGCCCCTTATGCACCCTGTACCGGGGACCTGGCCTGCAACCCAGGCATGTGCCCTGACTGGGAATAGAACTGGCAACACTTTGGTTCATAGACCGGCACTCAACCCACTGAGCCACACCAGCCAGGGCCTGTGTGTTCCTTTATACATGTCCCTGACAACCCTTCCCCTTTTTCCGCCTGTTATCTCCTCTCACCTCCCCCCTAGAAAAAAAACTAATTCTTGAGGGTACTAGATATGTTTATTATCTTGATCCTGGTGATGGTTTCACGTTTATGTACTTATGCCAAAAGGCATTAAATTGTGTACTTTAAATATGTGCAGTTTATTGTGTATCAATTATAGTTGCTTTTAGAAAGTGACGAAACACTAAATAAGTAAGTCAAAGAAGAACTAAATAAATGGAGGGACAGCCCTGGCTGGTGTGGCTCAGTGGATTCAGCACTGGCCTGCGAACCAAAGGGTCGCTGGTTCAATTCCCAGTCAGGGAGCAAGCCTGGGTTGTGGGCCAGGTCCCCAAGAGTGGGCGTGCAAGAGGCAACCACACATTGATGTTTCTCTCCCTCTCTTTCTCCCTCCCTTCCCCTCTGTCTAAAAATAAAATCTTAAAAAATAAAGAATTAGAGTACATGGGGGAGTTCTGGCCAATATGGAGGCATAGGTAGAAACGCTCTTGCTTCCTTGCACAACTGAAAGAAGGACAACAACCAATTTAAAAACAAATAAACAACCAGAAGTGCCCGAAAATCAAACTGCATGGAACTCTACAACCAAGGAGTGGAAGAAACATTCCCTGAGACCAGTAGGAGGGGCAGAAACCAGAGATGGGCAACTGAGCAGAGAGGATGCGCAGCAAGATGGCAGACCACGTGGGCAAGGTGGGGCTGGATGACAGGAAACTAAAGACTCACAACTAGCTGTAAAATACTGCAGGGGTTGCGACAGCAGGAGAAATTCCCAGTCCGACAGGAGAGTCCGTTGGATAGTGGGGCTAGAGCGGTGCAAAGGAGCGGCATTGTTCCCCTCCCCCACAGACAGCGCCACAACTCAGGAAAGATGGTTGTCCCACCCTGGCACATACCTAAGGCTCCGCCCCCTTACAACATAACAGATGCACCAAGACCAAGAAATATGGCCCAAATGAAAGAACAGATAAAAACTCCAGAAAAAGAAGTAAGTGACAAGGAGAGAGACAACCTATCTGATGCAGAGTTCAAAACACTGGTAATCAGGATGCTCACAGAACTGATTGAGCTCAGTTGCAAAGTGAAGGAGGAAATGAAGGCTACCCAAAGTGAAATAAAGCAAAATATACAGGGAACCAACCATGAAGGGAAGGAAACTGGGACTCAAATCAACGATTTGGAACAAAAGGAAGAGACAAGGAAGAAATAAACATCCAACTGGAACAGAATGAAAAAACGATAGACTTCCAGGAAGTCCAGGAAGCCCAGAGAGTCCCAAAGAAACTGGACCCAAAGAGGAACACACCAAGGCAAATCATTAAGTTACCCAAGATTACAGATAAGGAGAGAATCTTAAAAGCAGCAAGAGGAAAGGAGACAGTTACCTACAAAGGAGTTCCCATAAGGCTATCAGCTGATTTCTCAAAAGAGACCTTGCAGGCAAGAAGGGGCTGGAAGGAAGTATTCAAAATCATGATAGGCAAGGACCTATATCCAAAATTACTCTATCCAGCAAAGTTAGCATTGCAAATAGAAGGGCTAATAAAGTGCTTCCCAGATAAGGTAAAGTTAAAGAAGCTCATCATTACCGAGCTCTTATATGAAATGTTAAAGGGACTTATCTAAGAAATAGAAGATAAAAAACTCTGAACAGTAAAATGACAACAAACTCATAATTATCAACAATTGGATCTAAAAAACAAAAACAAAAACTAAGCAAACAACTAGACTAGGGACAGAATGAGAGGAATGGAGATCACATGGGGGCTTTTCAGTAGGGAAGGGAAGGGGAAGAATGGGGGAAAAGGTATAGGGAATAAGAAGCATAATTGGTGGGTACAAAATAGACAGGGAGAGGTTAAGAATAGTATAGGAAACAGAGAAGCTGAAGAACTTAAATGTACAGCCCATGGACATGAACTAAGTCGGGGGAATGCTGGAGGGTGGAGGGGTACAAGGTGGAGGGGGGATATAGGGGAGAAAAAATTAGGAAAACTGTAATAGCATAATCAATAAAATATACTTAAATAAAAAATAAAATAAAATAATTTGGAAAAAATAATTTAAAAAATAAATGGAGAGACATACCACATTCATGGATTGGAAGATTCAATGTTGTTAAGATGCCACTTCTCCCCAAATTGATTTATAGATTTAATGCAATCCAATGAAAATCCCACTAGTGTTTTTTTCTTAAATATACAGGGTCTGGCAGAAGTTATGCCTGCTTGAGTGTGATTGGTGGGGTAATAATATGGGTGTAACAATTTATAGTTTTAATTTGAACTTTTCACCTAAAATGTCATATAGTATGCTTGAGTGTGATATTGTTATGTTACAGAATTACATGCTTATGATTTTGTAATAAAGGATTTTGTAATAATTCCTGGCTGGTGTGGCTCAGCAGTTGAGTGCTGGCCTGCAAACCAAATGGTCATCAGTTTGATTCCCAGTCAGGGCACATATCTGGGTTTCAGGCCAGGTCCCCGGTAGGGGGCATGTAGAGGCAACCACACATTGATGTTTCTCTCCCTCTCTTTCTCTCTCCTTTTCCCTCTCTAAAAAAATAAATAAATAAAATCTTTAAAAGAAGACTTTGTAATGAAAAAGGGTGTTATTTATGCCATACCCTGTATTTAACTAGTATATGTATACTGTATTTTTGGAGCATAAGACGCACCTAGATTTTAGAGGAGGGAAATAGGAAAAAAATTTGGAAGCAAAAAATGTGGTAAAATATTTAATGACATAAATAACATAATATTTCACCAATGCAAATGTAAAGCTACATTCGGTCTATAAGACGCACCCCCTTTTCCTACCAAATTTGCGGGGGGTCTTATAGCCTGGAAGATATGGTAATATGTATGTGTATATACACATACACACACACACACACATATATATATATACAAGTATACATATGTAGAAAAAAGAGAATGATGAAGCAAATGTGTTAACATATTAACAGTTGGGGAGTCTGGGCAAAAAGCATGTACCATTCTTAAAAGTTCCCTGTAATTGAGATTTCAAAATAAAAAAAAACTCTAAAAAGTGTTTATACTTCATTGTTTTGTCATCTATTTCTTCTTTTATACATTGCTTACTTTGTGAACACATTGCATATCATGAAACACTCTACCTCACTTTTTAAAACCATGTTAAGACTACACATTCAGGGATCATTTTTATAGTTCGTTACTAAAACCGTGTTGTAGTCCATAAGGGATGGGTGGTTCAAAGTTCATTGACCCAATCAGCTATTGTAAATCAGACATTTACATTTGTTTTTCCCTGAATTTAACCATTTACCTCATACTCTTGCTACCTTCTGAATGACTCAAACTCTTCCCTACACTTCCACCCCGGGACTAAGTAAAGCTATTCATTCCTGGGCCTTTGATAACAACACTGGGGAGACAGTGTTCCTAGACCGGGGGTCATCTATCTGCTGTATGAAGCCCACAGGTGGGTTTTGTTTGGCCTACACGGCATTTTATAGGTACTTGAACTTATTGTCAACATTAGAAGGCTTCACTTGAAAATCTAAATTTTTGACTTCTCTTGAAGATCAGATGTGGCCACAGTGGGCCCGCATTCTGGTGTGACGATCATGGCCGGAGTTGAGCCACTCTCTGCCGATGTGGAATAGGTTGTCCATCAGCCCAGCCATCGAATTTACTTGTCTTCTGGCTTCTGCGTGCCTCACTCAGGGTTTGGATGACCCAGATCTGGGAACTTCCTTACTCAAAACGAGAGCTGCACGGGACTTCTTTCAGAAGGCGGTGCAGTTGAGAGGAAAAAATCCCTGGGCTTAACCAGGAGAGAGAAATTTTAGTTAACTGGGCCGGTCCTGGCTGTGGTTAAATGACCACATAGTTCAACGCCCATCCGTGAAGTGACCTAAATGGCTAGTTCGTAACTGGAGGACGGGAGAGGAGGTAAACATGATTGGTGCGAGCAGAGGTGGGCGCAGCATGACAAAACTCCCTAAGTGATGTGCTGTCCGCTTCCTTGAGAATGACTAGCTTACCTGTTGAAGACCATCAGCAAATCCAAGTAACTGTCACACCAAGTGAAGAGCTCAGGCTCTGAATTTGAATACCAGCTCTGCCATCTACTTGCTGTGTGATACTGGGCACGTGACTCCCCCTCTCGGAGCCTTGTTTCTCATGCAGGACCTAAACAAGGAGGAAGTAAGACAAGAGACCCCACTGCCCATCTCAGTAATCTGAGATTAAGTTAGGATTCCTTGTCATGAAGTAAGGATTCTATATAAATGGTGATCACGTTTACTGTCCACTTCCTAAGGCTGTTGTATTTGATGAGATCGTGAGGTAAAGCACTTAGTAAAGGACCACGTACATAGTCAGTGTTCAGGGATGGTTGTTTATTATTATTTCCCATAAAAATTCAAAGGGATACATTGATCTGTCATTGCTAAGAGGGGAAGAGGGAACTTCGTGATGAATTGACTGGGCTTGGGGGTAACGGCCAATCTCTCACATAGGTTTGAATCTGAAGCCTGGGAACTGGGGGCATGGGGAACGGGAGGCAAGGAGGGACATGACGAATTCCATTTGAAGTGATGGGTTCCAAGCTTCAAGTAGAAATCTGCGATGTCTTTGGAGCGTTAGGTGGAAACCTGGAAGACGGAACTAAGCAAAGAAAAAAGGAAGCATTTGTTTTCATTGTTGTTTTCCTCTTTTGTGGAAATAAAAACACTAGGACCTTAAAACCATGAAGGCAGGGACCAGCTCTGATTAATCTTTGTGTTCGCCCAGCACAGGGCTGGCACTGAGGAGGAGCCACCATTTTTCTTTGTGACTTATCAGGAGTGACTTTTCTCTGTCTTAGCCTTAGTCTCGTCATCTGTGAAGTGAGGAAAAGCAAACCTCCCTCTGACAGTGTTTTAAGAAGTCAGAGGTCATGGTTTGGAAGTTGCCTAGCTAAAAGTAAATGCGCAAAACGTATCTGGTGCGACAGCCAACCACACACCCCCAAGAATGGGAAAAAAAATTAAAGACAGACAATATTAAATGAATGGACAACTGATAAAAGTGTAAGTTAGTATAGTTGGACACTGTCCACTAAAGCTAAACCCATACCTGCCCTATGACCAGCAATCCCACTTTCGAGTGTATTCTCTCATATTCGTATGTTTATCAAAAAAAACGTACTAGAATATTTACGGCACGGGTATAGCCCCAAACTGGAAGCTATTTGGCTTTAGGCCAAATATTCCGAATATTCTGAATGGAAACCAGACAGAAATGAAAATGAAAATGAAAGAACTATTTCTAAACACCACATGAATCTTGCAAACACACGTGGAATAAAAGAAGCCGCACGTACAATACAAACTGTATGGATTGAAAGAGAGCGCAAAGCAAACCAGAGTCATCTGTGCTGTTAGAAATCAGGCGGGCGATAACTTTCCGAGGGGATGGGTGGCAGAAAGAGAGCACGTGCAGGGCTCCTGGGAGCTGCTACTGTTCGGTGTCTTCATACGAGTACGGGTTGTACAGGTGTGCTCACTTTGTGTACATTCATTTAACCAAAAGCTAACAAGTAGTATTGGTACATGTCTCTGTATTTACACTTAAGTAAAAAGTTTATGGGTACACTTCATTTTATTGTGCTTTCTTTTACCGTGTTTCACAAATATTGCTTTTTTAAGGATCGTGGCAGCCCTTTGGAGCAAGTCACTTGGCACCGTTTCCCCAATAGCATTTGCTCACTGTACGTCTCACATTTTGGTAATTCTCTCAGTATTTTAAATGTTTTCGTTACTATTATATGTGTTATGGTGATCTGTAATCAGTGATTTTTTAAAATCATCTGAGGATATGTTTCCTGATTTTGGGGAGAAAGGAAGGGGGAGAGAGAGAAGCATCGATGTGAGAGAGAAGTTTCCGTTGTTTGCCTCCTGCACGCGCCCCGAGAGGGGATGGAACCTGCAACCCTTGGGTGTACGGGATAACGCTCCAACCAGCTGAGCAACCCGGCCAGTGCTGTCATCAGTGATTTTTTGACTTTTGACTCCAATTCTGTGGGTGGAATGCTGTCACATAGCACGGCCTGCTACAGAGAAATTGTTTGTGCAGAGTCAATTGATGTGGCACACTGCATTGTCGACTTATTTTACGAAATTGCCACAGATGCCCTGAACTTCAGCAACCACCACCCTGATCAGCATCAGCCAGCCACGTGGAGGCCAGACCCCCCACCAGCAAAAAGATGAGGACTGGCCGAAGACTCAGATGATGGTTAGCATTTTTAGTAATGTTTTTAAGTTAATTCACGTACATATTTTAGACATAATACTACTTAATAGACTACAGTATAGTGCAAACATAACTTTTATATGAACTGGGAAACCAAAAAATTCATGCGACTTCTCTTTATTTTGGTATTCACTTTATTGTGGTGGTCTGGAACCAAACCTGCAATCTCCCCCATGCATGCCTGTACTTAACAAAGACTGTAGCTGGTATGACAGCAGCAGTGTATCCCTAGGGCCAGAAGCAGAGGCTTTGGGGATAGACAGATCTGCAGCCCTGTGATCTGGCCCTTGTGACTGGCAAGTGGCTTCATGGCTCTGTTTCCTTCTCCGTAAAAGAGCAAACATAATGTCAAGACGCCATTCATTGTTGCAAATAAGACTTAAGCACAGGGCCTGGCGTAGGATTGCAGGTCCCCTGTATTAAAGAATAAAATCCAACCAAGTCAACTTTTTAAAAAGATTTTATTTATTTATTCTTTTAGAGAGAGGAGAAGGGAGGGAGAAAGAGAGAGAGAGAAACATCAATGTGTGGTTGCCTCTCATGTGGCCCCCACTGGGGACCTGGCCCACAACCCAGGCATGTGCCCTGACTGGGAATCGAACCGGCGACCCTTTGGTTCGCAGCCCGCGCTCAATCCACTGAGCTACACCAACCAGGGCCCAAGTAAACTTCTTGATTATGAATTGGGCAGTATCCCATTTAGCAAGTAGAAGGGCACTCAGGTGAGCTGTGCAAAATGGAAGGTTTTAATAGGTAGAAAGAAGGTGGGACTAAGAAGTTCAAAGAGGGTATTACTTCAGGCAAGGATACCTTCCCTTACCGCAGGGGTGTCCAACCCACCGCCAGACTGGCTATGAATGCAGCCTAACGCAAAATCATAAATTTACCTAAAACATTAGTTTTATTATTAAGTTTTATTACTTAAATATGTAATTTTCTATATTCACGATCATGAACTTGGGACCTGCTCCATGATTTTAAAAGATTATCGCAAGAGCCACTGCATAATTAGGGTTATTATGTGAGGACTTTTTGGCTTTTCTGTGGTGACAGATTATCACGAAAATTATGCATGGACCTTTCTTTTGCTCCTCGGTTTTCGTTAGTGTTTGTATATTTAATGTGTGGCCCAAGACAATTCTTCTTCCCGTGTGGCCCAGAGAGGCCAAAAGGTTGGACACCCTGCCATAGAGGAAGGGGCCTAGGGCAGCTGTCAGGCAGATGACCTCAGTAGTGACGATCAGGAACAGCCAGACTGATTGGCTTAATACTCCACTCCTGGGAGTGGCTACAACTGCAATTAGAGGGTTAGTTACCAAGTTTTGGCTTGGTGACTGGTTTAGCAAAGGCAACTCCATTTTGGCCTGTCTTTCCCTCCTTTTCTCCTTTCTCCCCTCCCTTCCCTTTTTTAACACCTGTGTGACTCAACTTCTGGCACCACTGCTTATTTTCTCCAGCCCTCACATGCCTGGGTTCTACTAGGTTCTCTGCTAACGCTAACCCAGGTTTGGTGCTGAGGCCCGGTGTCACTCTGACGGTGATCCCGGGCTTTCAGACTCTTCTGCAGACAATCCGCCCGCGTCGCCCACGTGGAGCTCCCCTGAACGGCGCTCCAGGCGTCTCCAGCCCCGCCATTAAATAAGGGCGAAGAGCACTTAGCCGCCACACTTCCTGACAGATTTCTGATAAACTCTTCAATTGAAAGAGCGGCAGAGGAGCGCCTCCGACTGACGAAGAAACCGTGACCGAAGCTGCCGCGCGAGGTGGTGCCACCACGCGCTACTGCGCACGCGCACCGCCGGGCCCACGCGCACGCCGCACCTGGTAGGGTGAGCACCAGAGCTTATCTAGGGGGCGGAGCCCAGGGCAAGGGCCTCCTTTCCCTCGGTCCTACCCTTCCCATTCCGCTCGCTCTCTGCGACGTCTTAAACTACGTTTCCCACAATCCACCCAGGCCCTCGCCTTCCGGTGGCGGCAGCGGAAGCGGTGACTGGCGCTGGCCGGGCCACACACAGGCGGGCTTGGTCACTATGGAGGAGATAGGTATCCTGGTGGAGAAAGCTCAGGTCAGGTGGGGTCTGGCTCTCGGGGACAGGGCAAGACTGATCTGAGTGGGGTGCTGAGTGACTGCCGGGATCCGGGCCGGGTCGGGGTGATTTTGGAGCCCTCGGTGGAAAGCTTTGTGCAGTATCGGGGCCTGGGCTGAGGAGCTGGGTGATGTTAGAATGGCAGTAGGTCTCGGAACGCTGGCATGGGGGAATGAGTGACGTTAGAGGTTCCTAGAGTCCGAATGATTTAGAGGTGTCTCTGAGAGTGCCTGGTGACATCCGGGGCCTGGCGGGGCTGGGGCTGGGGCGGGGTGAAGAGTGCTGTGTGGGGCTCGGCTTTGGGGCTGAATGGTGTGGGAGGCTGGGCTGGGTTGCTGACTGATGTTCGGGTCTTGGCTGGCGTTGGAGGGCTAATAACTGTGGTCTGGCCGAGTCATGTGTGGGGCCTACCCGGGAAACTGGATGACATAAAGGCCCAATGTGAGTTGGGGGTTCTGTGACAGGAGTAGTCTTTTGGG